>OU015490.1:255789291-255804291 GCA_907164885.2 Dolomedes plantarius
AGTATTCAGCTAGTAGATATAGATATATTATAAATCTATGATGTAATGCATATTGCGAGTTCATAGCAGAAAAAATATTAAAATACAGTAAAAGAAATATTCCTCAAACTGTACTATATTCTTTAGTATGTTCTGTTAGATTTAATTTGAATATTTTTTTCTACATTATATTGTCTGTAAAAATATCCGTTACAATTTATATATAATTATATATATATATATATATATATATATATATATATATATATATATATATATATATATATATATATATATATATATATATATATATATATATATATATATATATATATATATATATATGTGGCATTAATTGCATACATTGGCCGTTGTATTTGATTTGAATGTACTCCATAGCAAAGCAAGCACGAGTATTCAGCTAGTAGATATAGATATATTATAAATCTATGATGTAATGCATATTGCGAGTTCATAGCAGAAAAAATATTAAAATACAGTAAAAGAAATATTCCTCAAACTGTACTATATTCTTTAGTATGTTCTGTTAGATTTAATTTGAATATTTTTTTCTACATTATATTGTCTGTAAAAATATCCGTTACAATTTATATATAATTATATATATATATATATATATATATATATATATATATATATATATATATATATATATATATATATATATATATATATGTGGCATTAATTGCATACATTGGCCGTTGTATTTGATTTGAATGTACTCCATAGCAAAGCAAGCACGAGTATTCAGCTAGTAGATATAGATATATTATAAATCTATGATGTAATGCATATTGCGAGTTCATAGCAGAAAAAAATATTAAAATACAGTAAAAGAAATATTCCTCAAACTGTACTATATTCTTTAGTATGTTCTGTTAGATTTAATTTGAATATTTTTTTCTACATTATATTGTCTGTAAAATATCCGTTACAATTTATATATAATTATATATATATATATATATATATATATATATATATATATATATATATATATATATATATATATATATATATATATATATGTGGCATTAATTGCATACATTGGCCGTTGTATTTGATTTGAATGTACTCCATAGCAAAGCAAGCACGAGTATTCAGCTAGTAGATATAGATATATTATAAATCTATGATGTAATGCATATTGCGAGTTCATAGCAGAAAAAATATTAAAATACAGTAAAAGAAATATTCCTCAAACTGTACTATATTCTTTAGTATGTTCTGTTAGATTTAATTTGAATATTTTTTTCTACATTATATTGTCTGTAAAAATATCCGTTACAATTTATATATAATTATATATATATATATATATATATATATATATATATATATATATATATATATATATATATATATATATATATATATATATATATATATATATATATATATGTGGCATTAATTGCATACATTGGCCGTTGTATTTGATTTGAATGTACTCCATAGCAAAGCAAGCACGAGTATTCAGCTAGTAGATATAGATATATTATAAATCTATGATGTAATGCATATTGCGAGTTCATAGATGCACATTGAGATTGCCCAGAACCGTCTTTTCTTTAAAACACAAATCATTTTAGTTATTACCACACCTCCACAGTTATTTTTGTTATTTACTCATATTAGAGAGATTTTCAGAGTACCGAAATAACATTTTAAAACTTTGTTGCTTTTTCATCATCGAAGGTGACTGCAAAAAGACATAAGTACTAAAAATATTAAAAAAAATACTATTGTTCTCAATAGTAGAATTTTCCCCCCAAAAAAGTTTAAAAAAAGATTGCAAAATAATAGTTTTGTCCCCTAAGCGAGAATATTCTAAAAAAATTATTTTTTCCTACTCATTGAGAGTTGTCTCATTGATGGAATCTTTTCATTGTTCCAGCTGTCACTTTACTGGCAATATTCCATAGAAGCGTCTCAGCTTTGGAAGGATTGCTGGTTACAAACAATTGATTCACTGGCTTCACTTTCATTAAGTATCTGTTAACAACGTTTCTTTCATTGGTGAACATTTATCTCTTCAACCTTTTTTTTTGAAGAATCATTTAATTAGGACATTTAAAAGTTAAGATCAGAATGTTACGTGTTTTTTTAAGTATCAAGCAACCATGTGCATAAGCATATTACATGAGCTTACAAGTTTTTAAACTTTTATTTCCAATGACAAGCAATAAGCAAAAGTTTTTTCCCCAATGGCTGGGAGCTGAGAATATGCTCTTTTCCGAGAGAAGCCAACGAGCTACTATCACGAAACTTAACATGTATGTAGTGTATGAGGAGATAAACAAATGATTACAAATTCAGAAGAACATACCATTTTATTAAGAAGATATGGTATGAAAAAGGTTACAAATCAGTAAGTAGTATATCCACCTCTGGCAGCTATACAAGCCGAAACACGGCGTGGTATCGAATCAATGAGGTCAGCTTTGACCTCCTGCGGAAGATAATGCCATAATCTTTGCAACTGGGCAGTTAATTCACCAGTATTCCGGGACGGCTGCAGCGGCTTTCAAAGTACGTCCCAGACGTGCTCTATTGGCGAGAGGTCTGGTGACATGGAAGGACATGGGAGTACGTCATATTCTTGAAGACATTGTTGGGAGAGTCGCACAGTATGTAAATGAGCGTTTTCTTGCTGATAAATGGCATCTGGGTGACTTGATAGCATAGGCAGTACAACTGGCGTTAAAATCTCGTCCACGTAACTGAGTGCCGTCAAAGTGCGTTGAAGGACGACTAGAGGTGATCGTGTGTCCCAACAAATCGCTCCCCACACTGTCACACCTTGTGTAATTGCCGTATGCCTCTCGATAACAAATTCCGGATCGGACCGGTCGCCTGGTCGCCTCCCCACGCGCATGCGCTGGTCATCAGCATTG
This sequence comes from Dolomedes plantarius, assembly GCA_907164885.2. Classification (NCBI taxonomy): domain Eukaryota; kingdom Metazoa; phylum Arthropoda; class Arachnida; order Araneae; family Dolomedidae; genus Dolomedes; species Dolomedes plantarius. The sequence goes on from OU015490.1 coordinate 255,792,186, forward strand.
AGACTGGATCGGGATTCATCGCTGAAGATCACACACCTCCAGTCGGTCACACTCCAGCTTGTCCGGGGTCGGGAAAAATCCAACCGACACTGCCTATGATGTAGGGTCAGTTGTAGGCGTCTTAATGGACGTCGGCTCCTTATACCTGCGTCGGCCAGTCGTCTCCGAATGGTTTCCCTTGATACCACCGGATGTCTGGGAGGTGGTAAATGGCGTCGAACCGATTCTAGCAACGTTGTTGGTGCGGACGTGGCCACTCTTATGATTGCGTGATCCTCGTGCGCATTTGTGTTCCTGGGACGCCCTGACCCTCCGCCACGGTAGACTATCCCTTCAGTGATCCATTGTTGCCAACACCGAGCAACTACCATATCGCTCCGACCGAGGTGGTGGCCGATACGCCTGTTCGAACAATCTGCTTCTCTGAGGCCTACTATACGCCCCCTCTCAAAGTCCGACAATTGTCGTACTGTCACCGGTTTCGTTTCAGAGGCATATCTAGTCACAATACCGTCCATCCAAGTCGACAGATTTGTTTGAATAACCCTATGGCACGAGCAATTTTGCTTTCAAACTCCCAGCTGCGCATAGCGAGCTTACCCTTGTCTCATTGGCGTCAAAATTTTAATCATTTGCATATCTCTTACCAGACTACATTCCTGCCAAGTTTCGTGATAGTAGCTCGATTTCTTCTGGTTGCATATATTTTTTTGTGACAGAGTGTACTTCATGGTTTGTTAATTTTTGTTCATATTTACCCTCATTATGTTAGTAATTTGAATTATTTTAGTAAAGTGGTGTCTGCAAGTCCTTTAAATTACCGCACGAATACAGCCCACGCAACTTTTTCTGTTTAGGGGATATGGTAAATATTGATCTTCTGATTACAGTAAAGGATTACCACTTCGAGATTAGTAATAAAAGATTGGAGATATATCGAGGATGGTGTAATACAACTAATTCAGAATTCAATTTAGCGTAACTTCGAATACATACGAGTGACACATGGATTGTTTATTACCTACTTAGATTACATTTTACTCACTTGATTCCTTATAATGTATTCGATAAATTGTTACTTATTCAATTATCTATTACGTATTAGATAAATATCAATCAGAAAATCTTAAGGTTAATTTCGAGTAGATGTACTTATAAAAAAACTTAAGGCTGCTGTGCATTAACCCTTTTGGATTCTCTCACCTCAATGTTAACCTATGGACAAAATGTGTCTACTATTCATAATTACATAAACGCTGATAATCCAATAAAAATGGTATTTTCAGATTGTCTGAATTTTCTGCTCCTTGCAAAAGGATTCATTTTATAAATTTCGTCTACCAAAAGAATTTAGGAGCATTTAAAACATACTATACCAGATTATTTCCCCAAATAATTGAAATTTAAAAATATTATTTGCATTTTTTTAAAGCGAAAAATGCCCCAAGGTGTAAAATTTCTTTCTCTATTACGGAGTACAATTTAAAAAAAAATCTTTCAGTCCAAGTCGGCAATCCTTGGACACATTTTCTCCAAAGGTTAACATTGAGGTGAGCGAATCCTATAGGGTTAGTACACAGCAGCCTTAGTTTTTCATTGGGGATATTTTCCCCATGAGAGTATTTACGCATAAGGAGACATTTTTGCAATTTAGGTACTTATACCATGTAACAATACACAGAGTCATGCTTGAGATTCCTTGTATTGAAAAAAAAAAGAATTTCAATACTTGCCTGTAATTTTGATTCCTTATCACAAAAGGCCTCTTGAAGCTTTTCGATTGTAGCTTGCATTTTTGCCTTTTCTCTTTCGTGCTTTGTGCACATCATGTTAGCCTAAAAGAAAAGAGACGCATTAAAACTATTGGACATACCACAATATATAAACAAAAACGTAGCTAATATTTCTACTGAATCAGAAAAAAAGGCGAAACAATTTATTAGGGAAACATCAGATACCAAATGTTTACTGGACGCAGTAAAAAATTTTCTAGGATGTTGGCGCACAGTATATCGTGGTCTAATTTATTCTTTCACTGGGTGGACCGTGCGACCCTTTCGCATGCGATTAAAATACGACAAATTTTAAAGCGAGATTGGTGGTTTGTAGTAGGATGAAAGAAATACCAATTCATTTGTAGCAATTGCTTATTTGTCAAATAACAATACGCACGTAAGGAAAATACAAAACCGGTACGTAAGGATACACAGAATAATACAAAACCGGTACGTAAGGGCACGTAAAGATACCGATACGTACGTATACCGATACGTACGGTACGTAAGGGTAATACAAAACCAATTGCAAAACGCAATTGACCCCAATATTGGTGGTGAAGCATAAGACGAAACAGGAAAATATGAGATATGTACACGTCAAAACACATTTGTAGACGATATCAAAAGCTAACAATGACACAAACTCGTGGAGAATGTGATATTTACATTACAAAACATCTTTGTACACACTATTTGACCGTACCGTTTCGACGCCTCCGGGGAAAGAACTTTATGACCAAAAGTCAATTTTTCACTTCAATTTTTAAACAAACAAACAATGTGTCACTCTGAATTAACAATCCGTCAGAAGCGGAGAAATTAATCTTGAAAATGGTACCTCATTTATCGATTTTTGGTTAAGTATGAAGCTAGAGAAAGGGATCGTCACACAAAATCACCTTCTAGATATAATATATATGGTTTTTCCATGCAAAAAGAATAATGTACACCTACGCGGATGTTGCCAATAAGGAAACTGATTATTGAAATCACAGATTGATAATAAAAGCAAATGATTTTTAAATTTAAAAGTTCAGTGCGATTGATAATGGTAAAATAAAAAAAAGCTAGCGCGCGCCATCTAGGAAAAGAAAAAATGTTTATAATGTTTATACTTCGATTTTTAATCAAACAAAATGTGTGATTCTAAATTAACAATTAGCACGAAGCTGAGATCTTAATCTTCAAAATGGTACCTCATTTATCGATTTTAGTTAAGTATGAAGGTTGAAAAGAAAACGGTTAAAAAGAACACCTTTTAGAAATAATATATACTAGATAATTAAGCACCAAAGGGTAATGCTTGGGGGACAAATTTCTATTTCATAGAATCAGTGGTATATCTATCGGTAGAAAAAAAATTCGATTTCGGACTTTTGCTTGATTTAGGAAATAATTCCTCATGAATGATTAAGAGATTTAAATTAAATATTTGATATGACACACATAACTGTGTAAACTCATGCACTGGAAAGTAAGAGACAGCAACTTCGTAGGATTACTTTTACATTCTTAGAGATTACCATATATCGGGTAAATTCGATTCAGTGCACACTATTTTCACGAAGATTGCAAACATACAATTTCATGTTTTGGTATTATTTTGACAAACTAATTTATACTCTGAGAAAATAAACTCGAATCAAGGTAAAATGTCTTGAATATATCATCTGCGCATATGATCACATCTCCCTGAACAGGAAAAATTGAAAAGAATGCCTGAAAATTAATATTGAATGCTAATGCTGTGCTTATAGCTACGTCACTTACATACAACTGAGGCACTTAAGGTTGCTGTGTACTAACCCTATTGGAATATCTCACCTCATTGTTTAACTATGGAGAAAATGCGTCCAAGGATTGCCGACTCGAAAATAAAGATTTTTTTAAAAATTGTACTTCGTAATAGAGAAAAATATTTTAAACCTTGGAGCAGTTTTCCCTTTTTTTTCTTTTTTTTTAATGCTAATAATATTTTTAAATTAAAATAATTATGTGAAAAAATCTGGTATAGTGTATTTTAAACGTTTGTAAATTCCTTTGGTGGATGAAATTTATAAAATGAATCCTGTTGAGAGGTGCAGAAAAGTTCAGGCTATCTGAAAATACAATTTTTATTGGATTATCAACATTTATGTAGCTGTCAATAGCAGACAAATTTTCTTCATAGATTAACACTGAGGTGAGCGAATCCAATAAGGTTAGTACACAGCAAGCCTTAATCCCGTGAACGAAGAAAAGAACAAAACAATAGAAGTGAAGTGTTGGAAGCGTAACAACACCCTTAGAAAAGAATACGTTGAAGCATCAGGTGGAAATAAATCCCCAAACCTGAAGATCGAATTCGTTTAGATTCAACAAAAGATGCTTGATTATTCATCTATAGGGTATTGGCAGCAAAGCGGAAAAATACGTAGGCGATAGGTTTCTGCTGTTCAAACGAAATTACTTGCATTCGTACTGGATAATGGGTAGAGCCATTTAAGATAATATTGTTTGTTATTTTACCTTTTCTGGGTAAACTAGAACCCTTTGCGAAGAATACATATTTTACGGATGGTTCCAAGATTAACGGAAAAGTTGGGTCGGCCTTTATTAGGTATAATGAGAGTCAGAAGATCGATACTAAACTGAGAAGAAACCCTGATAACGCAACATCATACAGTGCTGAGGTTACGGCCATTTCCATGGCAATAGACGATGCTATGGAAAAAGGTCTAAGGGAAATTGACATCTTTAGCGATTCCAGGAGTGCTTTGCAGGCTCATGGGTCCTTAGAATATAAGGGTGAGATTATTGAGGAATTGAAACACAAGATCAAAAATAATGGTGTGGTCGTGCATTTCCACTGGATAAAAGCACATATCGGGATCAGACAGAATGAGGAAGTTGACACTGCGGCTAAAGAAGCCACGGAACTGGACATAATTGAAGGTACCTACAAAATGACCAAGCAACAAGTAAAGGCAAAGATTAAGGCATATGGAATGATAGTCTGGCAAGAAAGGTGGGCCGATAGTGAATTGGGGAGGCCGGTTCATAAAATCTACCCTCATGTTTCCTTAGAAAGATTAATATCGAATTTCTATATAAATCAAGCTATCACTCAACATGGAAGCGTGGGCTCATATCAAAGAAGATTTTTTGGGAAGAGTGACACCTGTGCATGCGGAGAGGTCCAGACAATAGAACATTGTTTATTTAATTGTGTAACATGGAGAGATTTGCGGTCGAGTTTACCGAGGGATATTACTGAATGGTCACCACATAAATTCTATAATGACTATTATTGTAGAAAATTCATTTTGGCTGTGATGAAAGACCTTATGGACTTTCATTACCCTTTTTTGGGTTATTGATAATTTTGTTGTTTGTTTGTTTCGGTTTTTATAATTGTGTAACATTGCATGTATTTATTTGTATTGTATAATCCTAGTCAAGCTGATTGCCATTGCGAAATTTGTCGTCTCTCAAAATCATCCGTATACCTTCGGGAAGGACGGATTATCTTTTGGATTACCTTTTCTGGGTATCTCATGATGAATATGTTGTTTGTCAGACAACACGGGGCACTTGTCAATGGAGACATTCGCACTTAACCACGAGAACATTTGGTTTCTTTTAATGGGGGCACTGTATAGGTGAACCAATACCACTCAATGGTGCCACCAGAAGTTTGACCCAGCATCCTCCAGGGGTGATATCTGGGGGGGATTGTCTCTTCTCCCCCCCGTCTGATCTCATAGAACTCTCCGGTATACAGATTTGACGTGCTCATATCCGGCCTAGACACGAAGGTATTTAATGGCCTCGCCGGAATTCGATCTGAGCACTTCTAGTGCCAAGACCAACGCGCTACTACAAGGCTACCTCGGGTTCCTCTCATGATGAATATTTTATGTTGGAAAAACATTAAATTTTGTATTAGTTGATTGGGTATTTTAAAATAATTTAGACTTATGATCGGAACTAAAATAATATGAAAAAAATATTTGGGGTTGGCTACTTTTAAAAATTTTACTATATTTTTAAGGTTTTCACGATTTCTTCTCTGTATTTGCTTCTGTTTCCAAAGGGTTTTTCCTTCAAAGGAATCTACATACAGATCATTGCACATTTAAAAATATCTGAACAATTCGAAATTTTGTTCTAGAAAAAAATTCTGAATTCATAGCATGTGTTTTTTACAATTATTTTCCGACCAAATAGCCCCATGTGCGTATTTTTCCATTTTTTTGCAATGAGCAAAATTTCAAAAACTTTTTTTAGAATTAAAAAAAATCATTTTGTAATCTTTAATTAATAATATTAAATTTTGTGTTAGTTGACTGGATATTTTACTATAATTTAGACTTATGATCTGAACTAAATTACTAATGAATTTTTTTTATTTTGGGTTTGCTACTTTGACGTCATTTCGAACATCCAATGAAATAGTCAGTGTTTTATACCAAAGGCATATTCCACACACATCTCTTTTGCACACATTCAAGCATGTACAGACAACCACCACATGTTGTTTTGGCTTTCATATATTATTGCAGGAAACAGCCTCTTGCGCTAATGATGGCGAAAGGATGTGTTAAGTGTCTGGAGTAATATAATCTCTAAGTAATCGTTATTGGTGAAGGGTTTTTTAAACGCAGTTACCAGGATATTAATAGATTAGCACATAGAGTGCTCTTATTACCGATTACCGATTATATATCGACCGTGTAGATTATTGCTGACAATCGCCGCTCTCGAAAATAACGGGAGAAAGACTTCTATAGTGTAAAAAGTAGAGATTTTATATGATCCCCAGAAATCAATAATTTTCTCAAGGTCTTAAAGGATCAATAAAAGATCAGTAAATTTCTCTCTGCCTGATGTATGTTATACAGTAGCGTCCTTGAATCTAAAAATTTCACTATAAAATTATATTCACTATAAGGGAGGGGCAGACATGTCAACAAACATCATGTACAGATTGTCCAAGCCTACTGGAAGGTGGCAATTAAAATGGTTAGAATTATTCTTCAGCCTGAAACACCAACGTATTAATTACTGTTTTAAAAAGATAACATCAAATCAGACAAGAAAAATGATTTTTTTTCCTCGTTCTTGATTTTTTAGTTCAAAATCCCAAACTAAATATTATTATAAGTTTATTTAGTTTGGGAACTTATATTTAAGATAATATTATATACAAAAATATATAAATTAAATATAAATAATTAAATATATATATATATTAAATATAAATAAATAAAAATATAAATATAATTAAATATAATAATAAAACATATTAAATATAACATATTACATATTAAATATAACATATTACATATTACATATTATTATTACATATTAAATATAATGTATTAACTATAATTAAATATAATAATATATATATTAAATATAAATTTTTTACTTATATTTAAGATAATATTATCTTAAACGGCACCCTCCATAATCCAGTTAGAATGGAAGAAATTTTTACGGAACGCCATAATTTAATTGATGTATAATTAATTGATCGCCATAATTTAATAATGTATATTTACTACTCCGTGACGTCAATAGCCCATACGTAGTTCAGGTTTTAACTGATGTGTCTGAACTGCTGTTCAACCTTTTTACTCTGTTTAATCCGTTCAAAAATGTAAAAGATATCATTATGATTGAAATAGTAAAAATTAATAACCTTTAGAAAGTAACATTCTAAATATGCTATTAGTATATCGCTATTAACTGATTTTGACTAGATAATATAAGTGCACTTTAAAATAAAAACTATTAAGCATTCATTTGTCTAGTTCGTGAATTCAAGATATTGTTCTAAAATACAAATTGAAAAAGTTTGGTGACACAAAAGTTTTTAAGTTAAAGAAAATTAAAGTTTTAAATTCTTCAAAAGTATGAGACAGGATATATAAAATCAGGTTGGATTCATATTTGTTGGATTATTTACTAACCTTTTGAACGATCTAAAAAGTTTATTAAGTATAACGCATTAATGAAAATTTATGATTTGTTCTCGTACCGTTTTACATAAACCGTGAGAAAGTCGGAGAAAATCAAGGACATAATTGTGAATGTGTGCATACAACACTTGAAAATACCTCCTGGAAATAAACTGTAACGTCAACATACGGCGTCGTCACTTCAAAAGCGTCGGAAGACTATATTTTAGAATTCTGAATCGATAAATTTTTGTTTTCCCTCCCTAGTTTACTATAAACTACTGAATAATTCATGCATAAATGACGCTCTTTCTTTTTAAAAGACGAGCTGTGTATAAAATCACTTACGACAGTTTTGAGCTATTGCATTTAAACGCTTGAAAAATGTAGTACGAAACAGAAGAATTATTATTCGCATCATTTGTTTTGTCCTAGTTATTGAAACCAGCTTCGAACTTTATTAATATAGAAGAGACAGTTTCGTTCAACATTGAGAACAATAGTCATAAAATATTAATAGTAAAAGAAAAATTATTTTGCACTATTTATTTAATATTAAAGTTACTAAATAAAATTATTGGGATTTGTATTGAGTTCTCTGATAATTGTTTACCAAGAACTAGTTGTTGACCCCACTAGTAAATTCGTAAGTCAAATAGCTAATTAGTTAACCTGACGATTTTTAATCTAGTCTCGAAGAATGAGATGCAATTAGTTTCAAACTTTCAAAACAAAGTGCATAAAAACTTTGTTCTACTTCAATACCCTATTAGGGTTAATAATTCGATATATATATTGTACATAATTAAGATATGACCAATAAAATGCTCAAGGTAGTTTAATAGGTTTTATAACTTTATTTTTAATGAGGCAAATATCGATTCATTACATTGCACTTTTATTAAAGAAGTTGTTCATTTACATTGCTTACTTAATAGTCAATTACAATGAAAATAAAAATTTTCTTATTTAATCTTCTTTTGGGACTTTCTATTATTAGTGCAATATTTTGTGCTCTTTCTCTGATTTAAATTATATGTATTGATTCCATGCATGCTGATTCTGTTTCTTAATATCCGAAAAAAGAGAATAAACAGCCCTTTTTTAAATAGATAATGCTGAATTTAATTCTTTCATAATAAACCTAAAACGCTCTACTAATGTATACAATAAAAAACTCTACTAATGTATACAGCGGAAAGAAACATTTTGTATGGCTTCATTTCTCCTTATCTGACTTTTCAATATTAAAACATTTTAATGTCTTAAACGTTTACACCTAGTAAAAGGAATCAAAAGTTATGAAAAGTCAGTTAATATAGTTCGGTTTATTTTATTTATGATTCTAGGAACTATACAATTCATGTAAATACAAGCAATAAATGTTTTCTTGTAAAACTTGTACCTGCGATGTAATATGTTTTATCTTCGTTTGGATAGTTTGTTTCCTAGTAACATCGGATTTAAAATAATTGCTTTCTTGGACAGAATTCTTTAAGAATTCCGCACAGCAAATTTATTCCAAGCATATCACGCAATTGTTTGATATTGTGTCATGACTTCTGCTCGAGCAATATGCAAGGGACTTAACAATGTTTAGTTTATTGCTAATAGTACATACTTTCAAAATTAGTTATTCAATATTCATCTCAAAAAAGCTTCATATTACTAATAGAAAAAAAATGAGGCATCGAATACAACGAAATGAAAAAAGATTCCTTATAGAGGAAATTTGAAACAAAGAGTGCCGGATAAAGTATTATAACAGTATAGAAAAACTAAACCAGTATATTTCGTTCCATTATCTCACATTTAAAATGTGGTTTTTATCATAGATTTTCATCTTACAAAATGACATACTGTGAAGCAAAACGTAGCTATAAATAAAATATAAATTCCTGTTGATTTGACCCTACATTATAAAAAAAATCAACTGTGAAGAACATGAAAGGGATTTAATAATGTTTAGCATTCTTTCTAATTGATGTTTAGACATTTATTTAGACATGCCAAATTACGCAGTGTTACTAAAAGAAAAAATACGAGAAATCATAAACAGACGAAAAAATACTCGATAAAATGAATGAAAAGAAAAACATTCCTTTATCACATGTCTAATGTAAATGAAATGGCCTTAAGTCAACATAATAGTGTATTTAATTCCATTTTTTTCGTTTTGTAATGAATTTTCAGCGTAAAAGAGGACTTACAATGAAGTGAAATTTAGCGGTAAAGGAGATGGTATAACTCCTTTAGATATGACACTAAAATTAAAAAAACAACAACACAAAAATACAAAATTTATTATAGAGAACATTCAAGGGATTTTATTATATTTATCTTCCTTTTCTAACACAATTAAAAAAATTATTTATAACGTATTCCCAAACTTTTTAATATTACTAAAAGAAAAAAATACCATACACCAAAAACAGGCTAAATGACTTTCTCTCTATTCTAAAAAAAAGTAACTGCCGCCGCCGCTGTCAAAATATTGTCACGCTATCTCCTCCGAAACCGCTGGGGGTATGGGGTCGAGACCGATACGAATAGATGCAGAAAAATGCGGGGAAGAAAGTAAGACATGTCTCATCTTCGTCGAACTTTTATATTATGTTTTAAGTTTTATATTATGTTATTAGTTTTTTTTTATTTTATGTTTTGTGGAAAAATATTGACTTTTTCATGTTCACATTACGATAACTAGCCAAAAATTAATCGTAGAATTTTGATCTTTTTACAATCTAAGGCTACAGACATTTCTCCTTCAAACAAGACCTCATTTGTTTAAAAATAATTTAAAACAGACTAATATTTTCATCAAAATATTAAACCCACTTTTTCGAGAAATATCGTCACATATGTGGATGTAATATCGATGCTCCTCGAGTTTTTATCTTACAAAGAAAATATTTACATCATCTAGAAGATGAAAGCTTTCTCATTCCTATAAACCTCATTTCAAGTCTCTGTCTTAAAATTTCGATTTTTAATTGAATTTTAAAGCTGAAACAGTGATTCCCCTTCGCATAAGGGTGACTGACAACAGTAAATGGCTGTTACATTGCCCGAGAATCACCCCTATGTATCTCGCTCGCTATTAGCCATAACAGAGGAGCGAGAGTAGCGAGCCTAGGGGCAAAGCTCCTAGTCGATTAAAAAAATTGACCCCCAAAAATAAACTCTAATCTGTAATAAGAAACAAAGAATGTGGGCTTAAGTTATTTCATAACAGAATATATTTCTTTCAATTATTTCATACTTAAAATATGAATCAATAGAATTTTCAGAGTGCAAAATAACATCCCGGGAGTCAAAATATTGCTGGAAATAAATTATTATTAATCGCTTTAAGCTTTACCCTAAATGAAAAAAAAAATTCAATTCATTATGAGCAACAAGCTAGAGATTTGATATTTGGCATCATTTTTAATATAAGCTTTCAAATTTATTTTTTTCAAAAATTCTTAATGTTTCTAAAAGGATAACAGTATAATTCTTTCAATTATTTCACACTTAAAATGTCAATAAACTGGATTTTCAGAGTTCAAGAGAACATTTTGGGAGTCAAAATAAAGCTGTAAATGAATTACTTTCAATCCTTTTAAACCTTACCCTAAAGGAAAAAAAATATTAAATTCATTATGAGCAACAAGCTAGATATTTAATATTTAGCCTCATTTTTAATATAAGGTTACAAATTTAATTATTTCAAAAATGCTTAATGTTACTAAAAGTATAACAGAATAATTCTTCCAATTATTTCACATTTAAAATGTCAATCATCTGAATTTTCAGAGTACAAGAAAACATCTTGGGGGTCAAAATATAGCTGCAAATGAATTATTATCAATCGCTTTAAGCTTTAACCCTAAATGAAAAAAAATTCATTATGAGCAACAAGCTAGAGATTTAATATTTAGCTTCATTTTTAATATTAGCTTACAAATTTATTTATTTCAAAAATGCTTAATGTTACTAAAAGTATAACAGCATAATTTTTCCAATTATTTCGCATTTAAAATGTCAATCAACTGGATTTTCAGAGTACAAGAAAACATCTTGGGGGTCAAAATATAGCTGCAATTGAATTATTATCAATCGCTTTAAGCTTTAACCTAAATGAAAAAAAAAATTCATTATGAGCAACAAGCTAGAGATTTAATATTTAACTTCATTTCTAATATAACCTTTAAAATTTATTTATTTAAAAAATGCTTAATGTTTCTAAAAGGAAAAAAAACGAGCTTTAAAAGTATATGAATCATTTTTCGATAAAACATAAAAAAAAAATAATCCCTTATCAGTAAATCCAAAACAAATATAACGTGGGTTAAAGTTTGTTATTATTATCGACAATTGAACGAAATTCCAGCAAAAAGT
>OU015490.1:255809291-255846791 GCA_907164885.2 Dolomedes plantarius
GAGTACAATTAAAAAAAATATTTAAATACAAGTCGGCAGTTCTTGGACACATTTTCTTCATAGGTTAACATTTAGGTGAGCGAATTCAGTAGGGTTGGTACACAATAGCTTTAACTGGAGCTAAAGCTTGTGAAGAAGGTGTTTCATATTATTGTTGTCTTTTCCAAATTTATCCAGTTTTCTTTTCCAAATTTATCCAGTTTTCTTTCACTTTACGACAAATCAGTCAATTAATATCATGCTATATGGATTCAAAATGAGAATTTTTTCTAAAAAATTTATGCTATGCATACTTCATTACATGAAGTAATATTTCAACCAATTTGACCCGAAGGAAAAAAAAAATTAAAGAAAACAAAATCTACATTTCGAGTAAATGATATATACGTTTCGCAGAAATGCTATTATAACAAATTCAGTACACTAACTGGTTAGATTTAATAATCTAGCGATAGTCAGCAACATTTATGTCAGGCAATTGACAGATTATAGCAAACTAATATATTTACAGCAAACTAATATATTTTCAAGATAAATTTTATCTCCTGAAAACATTTTGTAGAAAATAAAGCAAATGACAGAGAACGGAAAACGGGCAAAAATAAACGGAAATAGAGTGAGAAGATTTGGAGACATTCCAACATTGTGAGAGCTTTACTGTGTCGGTATTTGGATAGCGAAATTTAATTTATACGAAATTTCAGCTGATAATATTTTGCGTGATTCTGTTTGTCACCAGAGACAATTGTTTGAAGAAATGAGGAACATTGCGTTGTACAATCTGTTACTTTTCACCACATAGTCGCTTTTATGTTAAGGTATGAGGTTTGGGTTAAGAGTTCATATTTCTACTTTTTGCGATAGCATGAAAAATACGCAAAATATGAAGCTTTTTTAGTATAAAAGAAAAACATGAAAGGTCAGTGATATTATAATGTGCAGGGGCTAATCAGAGGTCTACCCGATTTTAGGCTGTTTCTACGGCTGAAAAAAGATTAAGGTATATATGCCTACGTTGACATGGATGTTCTGGTGCAAATTTTTGAATTTTTTTGTATTGATCTGTTTCAAAGGTCAATGTTTTAGGATTCTAAAACTTGTTTGCTTTTATTCGTACGAGCATTGGATGAGAACTTATGGCCAATTTAATAAGACAAAAGCTCTACGAAAAGACCGGAAGTAGCATCTTTAAATGTTTATTTTAGAAAACCCACCCTTCAGTTACTTTTGTAAACGAGAAAGCTAATAATTTTAAAAGTTTTCAATATATTCCAATGAAATTTTGCAACAGTGTTTTACATTTTGATAACTATATTTTGAACTAAAAGTTAAACTATATGTGTTAATTGAATTACTACACACTTGCATTTAATTACAGGCACTTGTATATAATTAAAAAAAATCAGTGTTTTTTTCTCTTTTTTGGTATATTTCAGTAATTTTTGGAAACATTGTAAAACTTTTACTTCAGAACACCGGTAAGTGTCACAGTAGTATATAATATAAATAAAATTAATATATATTTAGGTCAATTGAGTGAAGGGTCTCGTGCGTAAGCACTAAATTGTACAAAAAAATTATAAAAAATTCCCTATATATTAAAATGTGAAAATTTTTACCAAAATCATATATTTGTTTCCAAGCATTTGTTTTCATGGTTTTATATCACTTTTGAACTAAAAGGACATGTATTTAATCCGTAATGCATATTATGGAAAAAAAGTGCTCCTAACGTAGGCAGATACCTTAAAGTTAGTGTTGCAGATATTACTTCTCGTAGTGAAATATAGGTGGCGCACTCCTTCACGAGATATCCACGCTTGTATAAGAATAATGCCTACAACATAACACTTTGACCTTGACAGTTCAATGGATTGTAAAATTTGATTTGACTCAGCTGTTTCGACTTGAATTTGATTTCTTTTGTTATTTTGCAATAAATGTTTTAGATTCTATGAAATAAAATTTTAGCCAAGGGTAGGGATGTCCACTTTCAGTGGATTCCCTCCCATGTTAATATCCAAGGCAACGAAGTTGCAGATATCCTGGCTTAAAGTGGTTGTTCCAAGCCTCCCAACGAGGATTACACGCTAACATATAAAGAGTTTTTCTCTATAAAGAAAAAAGAAGACAGGCAAGTCTGGCTCACCCCTCCCACCCATCCCTGGTTCAGCAGGAAGACCCCGGGAGGCGCGTTAGAATTTGGGGGTGAACGACATGATCAAACGGCCGCCTCAAGACTAATAAGTGGGCATCTGAAAGGCATGACATTCGAATCTGGACGCAGGGTCTTTTCGTTGTGCACGAAATGCAATCTGAGGCCGGCTTCCCCCGATCACATCTTGGAATGTTTGGGGTTCACTCTATTGGATTTTTGCGCCGATCCAGTTCTGGTGCTTGACTTCGCTAGGGTTCATGGCATCATGGATCTGATTTAGATGCTGCTAGATCTAGAGGGATTGTAAACAACAACAACAACAGATTCTATGAAATGTTCGCCTTTTTTGAGAATTGTTTCCTATCGTTGTATTAGCCATTTGAATTAACTTTCGAGGACCATCGATCGCTGATAAACTTTTTGAAAACGTAGTCGAGAAGAATCGACTAATAAATGCTATAGAGGAAACAGACTGAGACCTTCTCCTCTATGACACTTAGAGGAGATTTGAGACTGAGCCCATGATACTCATTATATCTAAGGAAATCTACGGTTTAAATTTTCAAAACAAAAAATGTGAGGATTGTTTTTGGTTACTATATTGTAACAGTATATCAAGGTAAAAATTTCTAGTGTGAATTCTGTTTCCTCTGCCCTTGTCTGCTATTAAATCTGATTAACTGAGTTAACTTTACTGGTGAAGGAATCTCTTCCTAAGAAGCTTTTCATAGACCATAATATTACGACATTCTATGCTCCCTAAATATTGACCAATGGCAAATTTAATTGTTTTTCCCCGCTTACATGAAGGTGTATTTATGAGCATTAATCAGATTAATGCTCAAGGTACATTAATGAGCAATACTTTGCACTGTCCCGATTGTCGGGGATGGATGTTGGGTCAAACTGATTTATTTATGTCTTTTGCGACTTCTCCGCTGTTAAATGATATTACTACTGTAAATTATCCCTTTTTATCCTAATGAAGTTATGATATACGACAAATGACAAAAAAGTATACCATCAGGGGGATGTTTAGCCAGTTGTTACATTTATGGGGTTGAGGGATTTTCAGTATATCTTAAAAGTAATGATGTGGATAAATGGGTTTTTGGAATAATTATTAATGTTATAAATGCTCGGAATAATTATTAATGTTGCGTATTGTGGCGCTTAACAGTGGCCAAAATTCTCTAAAAATTCCTTTTTTATTTTTCTATTATCCTTCAATGGGGTCAGTGGGTGGTAGAAAGTACGAGCCCCCATATATCCCCCTGGCGCTACTCGGTCAAAGTTGAGGTGACGCCAGCGGTCGGTGTAGGTTCACCTATACGGTGCTCCATTTAAAGCAACTTGCGAATTTCGCGGGTAAAGTGCGAATGTTTCCATTGACAAGTGCCCCGCATTGGCAAACAACAGCAACAACAATTTAAAGCCTACTGTGGAGCTTTTGTTGTTGTTGTTGTTTCTAATCCCTCCTGTTCCAGCGGCTCTAGACCAGGTCCATGAGCTCATATATCCTCAGTAGGTTCATTAATAGGCAGGATCGGTAATAAAGTCCTCCCTAGATAAATTTAATTAAGTTAGGATATGACCAGGAGTGGCCTGCTCATCATTACACTTTTTACAAGTGGGAAAAGTTTTGTTTTGTCGATCAAGTGTTAGGCACCTAAAGTGGTCACTGGAAAACCTAGAAACTGTGGTCTGATCAGCTCAAACATCCTTGAAGATAAGACCTCTACCAGGGTAGATATCAGACATGGACCGGGAGAGATTTCGAAGTTCTCTGGATAAAAGATTTCTTTACGGAATAAGCCAACGGATAAGTAAGAGCGGAAGAAGTTGGTGTGCGTTCAGTGGTACCATCCTTTGCTAGGATGTCAGCCATCTCATTGCCAAATAGGCCCACGTGAGAGGAACCAAAAGCAAATGAATATCATGGTTCACAGAGAGACGACCTAGATGGTGCAGGAGTGATAAGCCGGCTCTGTCACCCACACTCTTCCCCTTACTGTGACTATCTGATAAAATCCATACATCGCTAAACTCGACGTCAGTTGTTGACGTAAGTTAGATGGCAAGTAGGTTAAGGTGGACAGCTTTAGTTGGTCAAGGACCGGAATCACCCGAAGATATATGTGGAGCTTTTAGAATCTCAAATTACAAAACGCACGATTCTATGATGTTTACGCTGCTAGTCTGCCTATATGGTGCACCTATAATAAAATGGCTAGCAAACTGCGGTATACTATGGCGATAAGGATGTTGTCCAAGTTATGGCATTGGAAAAAAATATAGTGTTTACATTACCGTATCGGAAAGAAAAATAATCTGAAAAGGTCCTTTTTACAATTTGTAAATAAGATTTTTACAAGTCATACATTATTTATCCTCATACCTTTCCCGTGTACTAAATGGAAAATTGCATGCAAAAAAGAGCTAATGTTTTGGCAGATATTTCTATAGCTAAACAATGTTTCCAATGTTTGTTTTTGAATAGCTTGAAATTTAAAAACAAAATTTCAAGCTATTCAAAAGTGTTTTACAGGATCTTGTGGTAAGACACATTTGAGCCGAAAATTCAACTACGAAACGGGGGAAATGAAATTTTGTATCCCCACTCGCATTTAGAAATGAGAGAAAAGATAATTTGATATAAGGCCAAGTAATTTTTACTCATGTGTGTGGTCTTACTATATGTGTGGCTAGCACTTTTGACAAAATACTGAAATGTCAGTCTTATGTGGGACTAATTGGGAAATTTGTTTATGGGGGATATGATTATGTGGGGCATTGCCTAATTTGTTTTATAAACATTTGTTTTATACACTGTCAATGAATTTGAGAGTATGTTATAATGTTCTTCCACTGTAAAATGATAAAAAAATCCCCTAAACTTTTTTCTCTGTCCCAAAATTGAATGCAATAATTTTAGCTTTATTTAAATCTAAAATTAAAAATTCATTTATGAGCCCATTCATTAGTTGGCCTGTAATTTTTATTGCTCTGAAAATATCATTACTCTCTATAGAAAATCATCGCCTGAGTTATTTCAAATTCTTCAAAAGATATTAAGAATGCATTTACAACGAAAAGAATTTTAAGAATTTTTAAACCAAATTTCTCCAGCCATTACCAAAAATGTTTCTCGTTGGAACTCCTTCAAAGGGATTTCTATCTAAATTACTGTTCATTTATTAAAGAATTCTTGCAAATTTCAAATTCCATTTCCATTGCAAAGGAGTTACTTCAGACTCGTAAAACTTCAAAGTGCTTACGACGACAATTAGTATTTAAAAAGGAGTTATTCATTAGCGGAGTGTCTTTTTTTCTCGTTCACCACTTTTCATTACTTGTTTGTAATAAGAAATCAGAAAACAACGATTTTAAAGAGACACTTCATTTTATAAGTATATAGCAGCTCGTGGCTCGCGATCCGCATGCGTTTTTTGGTTCAATAATAATTTTTTTCAAGTAATTTGTACAGGTTATAAATTGCTCTGAATTTTTTTAATACTTTTTTTTTTTACTTCATAATACTTTCTCCTGGTAGAATAAAAACTGAAATTTTTAAAAATTTCTAATAGAGCAGGACAAACATCTTTGGCCACAATGCAATTCAAAAGGCGAAATATAATGCCATAAAATAAACCAAATGGGATAATACAGAAAAAGATAACTGTGATTGAAACTGTAAAGGGGAAAATTAAAACTGTAAAGAGTTTTTAACCTCAGAATAACGAGAGAAAGCATTTCTTCCAGCCAAGGTCGAATAGGAGAAGAGATGATCAGTGTTCTTTAAATTGTGGGAATTAGTGATAGACAAGCTTGCACGTGGTGCTTCCCGAACAATGCTTTTACGGCTGAGTACTATATAAAAGACTATCATTACTGCGTAGAATATAGATAGATAGATAGATAGATTGAGGATGACCCCGTCCCAGACTAACAAAAGGCATCCACGGGGACATCACTAGTACACTAATGGCTTGTCCTATCAGGACCTTGCGCCATAAAACCTAAAACAATCAACCAACCAACCACTACACTGACGTCTAACACCGGACAAAAGCACGCAAAAACAAAAAAGAAACAGCCACTACACTGTCATGCAAACATACCACTGCAGGAAGGGTACAATACCCAAAACAGCTAAATGTGAATTAAATGCTCAAAGTATAATAAACAGAATATAACAATAAATTAATGCTGATAAGAAGCCTCAGTAACAAAATTAGAACTAGGGCAATTCAGATCGGCTTAGTAAAAAAAGGGGAACTCTCGAAAGAGTTAAAGTAAATACTAATATTTGGCGTGAAAACATAACTGGTTAAACATTCAACCAACTGGAGTGGCAGATCTAAAAGCAAGTAAATAGAACAGCAATATTTTACTATCAATATAGCTTAAACCAAATTTCACCAGTCAAGATAGAATAAGAGAGATTTGTACAACATATCCAAAGTACAGTACATGATGTGAATAATGATATACAAGATTACACCTCAGTACAGTACATTATCCTGCAAACCATGCAATACTGAAAGTGTCCAATATCTACGAGTTATATGAAGTAGCATAAAGTACAGACATTTTATGCCAGTACTTTTTTCGGAAAAGCTATAAACGAAACGCCATCTTTATTGGGTTCAATCTATGTTATAATAAATAAATATTTCCATTAGGGAGTAATAGGGACATATTTTTAAAAACTCCCAGCCCCGATATGAGTAGAACCCGAATAAAGAAAGGTTTCGTTCAAGTCGGGTGTGGCGGTATGAAATTATAGGTATTTGATTTTGACAGTACTTCTTGTTGGCAACCATTTGGCTATCCTCAAATGCTGCATGAAGAGATGCCACTGGGCACCCTCAAGACAAAAATTAAATTGGCCACAAACGGGATGAAAACACGAATCACAGATAATCGCAACTATTGCCCCTTTAACCTTTTTCATAGCGCTAAACTGATGGGAAAATATATTAATTTCAAATTTTATTGGTGACAATTATCAACTGAAATAAGTATATTATATTTACGAAATAGCTCTTTTGTTTCCTGAAAATGGATGGCATAAAAAGAAAAGAAATATATTGGACTATATTTTAAAGACTGACGAATTAACCGAAAAGGTCATCAAAACATTATCTATAATGATCTCCAGTTACCTCTTAAAATAATAAAGAATAATTCCGATTTTGGGATTATTAGAACACAATTTTTGTTGACCCCGGAGAAGTTTCTTTTAAAAATAATAATGAGTAATAAATTCCAAACTTGAATTGTCCAAAACAAGAACAAATTAAAATACCTTATTACTTAAAAATAAACCATCTTTGGGTGCAATATCAAAAGAAGCTTGACTTATTCGTAACCTACGATTAGTATCAGACCTAAGGGTTTACAAGAAGTATCGTTTTATCCTACATCACAAAAAGTAACAAAAATGTACTATTTGAAAAACCAGCATGATTTTGAAGCAAAATTTATAGCAACTCGTGAAATGTTGTGGGAAAGAATCAGTAAGGGAAAAGCTTCTAAGTCCTGCATTCTATCGTGTAAACCACTTAGAATCTGTATCAATAAATGTTTTTCTGTCATGAGTTAAAATGCTTTCATTCTTCTTTTCGCATTTTACTGACATTAATTACATAATCTATTTGATGTTGTCTACTGTTTCTCGAGGACAAATGTGAGTAGAGATCATATTTTAATAAAAGATTTCGCTACGGGATTCATTTTTACTGAGTCAAGTGGATTCACCTTTATACAATTTTATGTACAGTGAAACTTCTCTAGGCACGGATTGAATCCCGGCCAAGCGACACTAACATGCCTTTGTTCCTGTCGTAACTTCGTAGGGGGTAATGTTGGTCCGCCTATATGGTGACCCCATAATAAAATGGCTAAAAAAACTGCGGTGAATTATAGGTGAACGTCTTCACGACAAGTGCCTCCGCACTCGGAAAAAACCCACTTTTCTGAGGCGGCCAGCAGTTGTTCTGAAAAAAAAAGGAGTCGTTTTGAGGCGGGGCCATCCAAAAGAGGTTTCTTCCATAACATTAACTCTATGGAGTCTTTAATCAATTTTGAACAAAATATGGCCGTTTAGAGAAGTTTATATATATATATATATATATATATATATATATATATATATATATATATATATGTATATAATCTCATAAACAGATGGGTTGGCGGTTCATTACTTGATAATTGGCTATAAGCAGGGCTTGTTCATTGCTACTTAAGTTAATGGGCGCCGTATGATAATTTCTTGATAGTTAGAGCTGTTTTCATGTCCATATCTGGTAGTCTATATTTAATTCAATCGTTGAATGCAGGGTTTAGGAATGTCCAGTGCCTTAAAAGGAATGTTGGCTAGAGGGCTGTAATAGTTTCTAATTAGGTTGTTCCTAGATGCATTAAAGGAAAGGGGATGTTCTCGTTTAGGAAAGTGAAACTCTGGAATAGGTATTACGTATAATTTTGGGCCAAGCACTTTCATATATATATATATATATATATATAATAAATAATTCATATATATATATAACTATATATAATTTTATATATATATATATATATATATATATATATATATATATATATATATATATATATATATATATATATATATATACAGTGGAATCTCGATCTATCGTTTTTCAAGGGACCGATTGAAATGAACGATAAATGCGGGAAAACGATAGATGGGGAAACATAACAAAGCAATATGATCTTTGGGACTGGATAAAATGAACGACACATGCGGAAAAACGATGGATCCGAAAACGATCGATCGAGATTCCACTGTATATATATATATATATATATATATATATATATATATATATATATATATATATATATATATATATATAAAATTTTATATATATATATATATATATATATATATATATATTTAATTCGTTACCCAGTTGCTTAATGCCCACTGCCACTGAACACTTTACATAGTTCTGAGATGGGGTTTGTGAGCTAGAGTGTTTTCATTTTCCTTATCAAGAAATTTAAATAAAACACAAGTAGTGCCATTTTCACTTTCGGCGTATTTCCATCTTAGGTTTTTTTTGGTATCGTGTTCCTTTAATGGATTGAGAAAGCAATGGAAATTTGGAAAACTGAAGTTTGTATTTTTGCTACTTTTTCTGAAACTTACAGAAAGTATATTATGTTAGAGTAAGTTTATTCAATTTAAGATAGCACCGAATCAAGGGCAAAATCCACTGCAGTGTACATTAATGGCTGCTGGTGCACGTAAAATCCGTCATGGCTGCAATGTCCTACAAGTTCTCAGAATTACCCCTGGAGGTGCGGGGTCAAGTGTTCTGGTCTCGTCACTTGACTCGGTTCAAAATTACGGGACTGGTCCTTTGGCCAAGTCGGACTCCGACCCTTGTGGTGCCAGTCAAAACAGGAGCCGTACCTTCATCGCCTATAGCTTTTGGGACTTGATCTGATGTTGCTGTCGGTCAAGTGGCATAAGCAACAACAACAACAACCACCGAATCAAAGGCGAATAACTAGGCTGCTTCTCTCCGGGACCAGAATATGTGGGTACGAATAGGTGTCTGTAGCCTTTGGAATCATTTGGCTTTATATTTTGTGTTGCAAAAGATGACTGTAGTAATCAACCTATTGTTTAACCATCTCTTGTTGATGTCAGATAGTGTCGAATTTCTTTGAAAACACTGAAATCATTATATATGTATCTATTTTGCATTTATTACACATTGAAGGTAATAGAAGGAAAAGTTAAATCATACTTAAGGTATTTAACCATAAGTAAAAGGGGGGGGGGATTAATGTTTTATTTAATAACACAGTTCTGTCGTTTCTCGAAACTTCCAGAAATTTTCATCAACTATTTGAAAGCGTGATTTGAGAGAAAGCCTGATGTTGACAGTTAAACGAGTTTTATTTGATTTTTCAACAGGGCAGTGACATAGGTTTGAAATAGTTACAATATGCAGTAATTTTTGTTACGAGGACATTCCTCCTCTCCAGCGTTTTATCTTGCTTTGTGTTTGGCAGGAAGTGTGTTTTCCCTCGCTGTAGTACAAACAGGACTCCGGGAGCACAAAAAATACCAAGTGGAATTCGTTTTCAAGTCTTTATTAGCACATACACGTAAAGCGAACTCACATCTCAGCCAGTCAAAATCTAGACTTGTCCAACTGACAACTCACCAAACACACAACGGCTGTGGTCGGCCCTTCTCAAGTAGGGGTTGCCAGAAAATGTGTGCGTCCAGAAAACCGCCAACAAAACAACGCTTGGCAAGAAAAGGTGGGCCAACACCCATACCCAAAATGACTGGGACATAATGATTGGAAGTTCTGACCCAGACAAGATAGTAGCCAGTGCCTCAAAACCTCCAACCATCAGTGGGGGACTGTTCAGAAAATTAATGATGCCCGGGACCCCGCAAGACCGCAGCAGATGTTCCAGACCGGTGGCGAAGGGGGTGAGGGGGTGGGTGGGAACAGAGACTGGAAAGGCATACACACCCCTTTCTATAGCAGACAAGAGTCGTCACAACATTTTTATAAAATATTTTCAAAAATTCAAAAATAAGGCTGCTGAAATAAAATTTCTTAATTTATAACTGAACATAATTAATGTCGAAAAAAGTCCATCTTATTTTAACTAAAATTTTTTTATACCTTTCTTTGATAGTTTTTCAAAAATTTAACATACATCTAGAATTTTTTCCTTTGTTTCTTCATTTGCTACCGAATTGTAAAGTTAAATAAAAAAAAATAGCGTATGAAATCGAAAATTTATTTCATGTTATAAAATTTCTTGATACATTTTTCAACACAAATATTCCCGATTTTCCCCATTTGGAACCATTTAAATTTCTCATATTTTTCTTTTCTCGCCTTTGAAATCTTCTCTAAAGCTCCTTTAAGTAAAACAAATCGTGATAAAAAATCCCCATCGAAATAGTAACTGTAACGAAATAAAAGCTGACAGTAAAGAATTTCACCAGAAAACCAAAATGTCACTTAAGCTTATAAAATATTTGTCTTGATAATAATTTTTCCCTTGCGGCACTTTTGCATTTTCCATGAGTCTCAAATATTTTTCCGCCAAGTTAACGAGTCTATCTTTTTTCTAAATTCCGGAATTTTATTGAAATGCAGGAAAAGCTCACGTTACTGAATTCTTTTTTTTCTGTGTGTGAAAAGTCAGTTTTTAGGACTTGTCTTTCAATACAGTGGCAAGTTTCCAAAAGTAAGTTTGAATGGATTCTATTTCTATTGGGAAAAGGTATATATATGGCTTCGTGGCCGTAAAAAGCTTTGTTATGTTCACTTAAAAATTCCAAAGAAAACTTTGTTCCTATGAAGGGTTAAATGAAAAATAAAGATGCAAAAGCAGCAATCAGAAGTCAAAAGGATAGTTAAGATTTGCTTCAAAAAATAAAGAAGGAAATTTTTTTAAGTTTTGAGAAAGCAGGCTGTTTTATCCAATTAAAGTTGAACATTTTGTCCCGTAAGATGAACTTACATTTTGATGAATTCCTCCACAAGAAACAATCTTCTTCAAAAGTAAGAAATTGGATTTTACGTTAAGACATGTATAAAAATCGAATTTCATGCATTGAAATATCACTCTGTTGCCATTCATTAATACAAGTCCACCTGTCACAAATTCGGTTATTTACTATACCTACATAACGAAGAAGTCAAGCTTATTTTAATATTGAACCAAAACGGTTTATTTTAAGGTAATATACTAAATCAATTTATTCAATGTATTCATAACTGAAGAATCAGATTTTGTTATTTTTAAAGCTGCTGTGTACTAACCGTATTGGATTCGCTCACCTCATTGTTAACCTATGTAGAAAATTTGTCCAAGGATTGCCGACTTGAATGTAAAGATTTTTTTTTTTTAAATGTACTCCATAATAGACAAAGAAATTTTACACCTTGGGGCATTTTTCGCTTTAAAAAAAGTGAAAATAATATTTTATAAATTTAAATTATTCGGAGCAAAAATTCTGGTATAGTATGTTTTCAACGCTCATAAATTCCTATGATGAACGATATTTATAAAAGGAATTCTGTTGCAAGATGCAGAAAAGTTCAGGCTATCTGAAAATAACATTTTTTTCGATTATCAGCATATACGAGTATGTAGCTGTAAATAGTAGACAAATTTTCTCCATATGTTAACATTTAGGTGAGCGAATCCAGTTAGGTTAGTACACAACAGCCTTAAGTATTCAGATTAGAAGCTGCCTTTAATTTTACAATACAAATTCAAGGCAGCATTAATACAACGCCTTTAATTTTTTTATCTTATTTAAAATTGCTAGAACATTTTCCTTTAATTTTCCTTGGTTTACACCTATCACGCATATGTACGTTACTGTGATATAGCCATTTTCCTGAATATATAAAAAATAAATCCCGCAATAAAAATATTCTACTTTAAGACAACACAAATGAACCTATCGTTGTCTATCTCAGCTTATGGAGAATAACACTTTGAAATTTTATTAAATACCTATAATTCGGTAACCTGTTGCACGATTTTAACGAAATTTGTTTTACAATGTCTTAACGTATCACATTCTGGCACAGATTGTAGTGAATTAGTGACAAATTAACTTCATTTCAAAATAATATCCATATACTGTGTTAACTTGCTATATGAAAGCAAAAGAGTTACGAGTATGTTTGCACTTACATTCCAATTTGGAAATTTTAAATTCTAGCAATGCGCAGAGAGAGAGAGAGACAGGTATACGTGAGATTGTGTTTGGGCTTGTTTGGCACTGTTTGTTTGAGTAGGTGCATGTGTGAGTGAGTATGAGGTATTCTTGTGTCTGTGTCTGTGAATGTTTGCTTTTGTGTGTGCATGTGTGAGTGAGTATGAGGTATTCTTGTGTCTGTGTCTGTGAATGTTTGCTTTTGTGTGTGCATAAGTAAGTTTGTATGCATGGATACATGAATACATGCATGTGAAAAAGCTAGCAGTAACGAAATTTTGAATGCATAGTGACACTAGTGTTTATACATTTTTTTCATAACACAAGTATCTCAGGAAGATGTTTAACAGGACCGCCGTGGTTCGTTTGGCAAAGACGGTCAAGCCAGTGGTCTGAGGGTTGCAGGTTCGATGTCAGTCGTTGACAAAATCCACCGCCGTGTTCAATAATGGTGGCTGGTGCACGTAAAAACTGTCGTGGCTGCAAAGTCCTCCAAGTTCTCAAACTTACCTCTGGAGGTGCGGGTTCAAGTGTTCCAGTCTCGTTACTTGACTCGGTTCTAATTTACGGGACCGGATTGTAGGGGGGTCATTCCATGTCAAATCAACACAATTTTTTGCAAAATCCGGAATGACCCCCCCAGATTTTGGAGATTTTTGGCACACTTGCAGGTTTCATAGACATATGAAAAAATGTCAATTCTTAGTGGTCTTACTTTATCGGTTCAAAAGTTATTAAACATTAAAATTTCAATTTTTTGCAAAAAAACACCACATATATCGGTCTTAAAATGGCTGTAAAACAGTGACCATTTGAGGTTCAGACCTCAACTTAGGCTCATTTTAAAGCTCTTTTTTAGGGCTTTCATGATAGCGTTAAATAGCAACATGATAGCTTTTATAAAAAAATAATGTTTTAAAATCAATTTAAAATTTTAAAATTTAAATTTCACAAAAAGCGACAATTTTAAAATTTTGAAAAAATTCTCAAAATAAGTTTATATCATCATCTAACAGCACGCAAAATCTTATTTTGGGATCTTCATGGGATCCTGAGATATAGGAGGTATAAAGTATGCATGGTTAGAGGAAAAATGCCAAATCTTCCATATACATATACAAATAAATATAATTATAATGTATAATTATACAATCATATATAATTATAATTACATTTATAATTATATAAGTATATATATAATTATATACATATATAATATATATATAACACTTTTCTAGAAAATCCAGTCTATCTCAAAATCATAATTTTATTTATGGAATCATACATAGAGTTTACCAGTTTAGAGACATGGAAGTAGCACATGTACAGCGATCACATCTTCATTTCTGGGAGGTCATGAACTCTTGCACAATATCTTCAATCTTTCTCACCTCGTTGCCTTGTAAACTGTATGTTCAAACCAGTTGGTGTGATGGGGTTCACCTTGCAGATCACATTTGAAGAGGGAATCCACGGTACATAAGGTCTTGTAGGGTATGAAAATGAAGGAGATGGTCCTTGAGGATGGAGAAATGTTGCCTTTATTTCATTTACATCTTCATTTTTAGCTAATACATAGCTTAGGTACCATATGCCATCATAGACTGCAACCACATATCCACCCATGTTACTGAAGCCCAACCTATTTCCATAACTTGTTACAGGAAAGATGGTCGATGTGGATGCAAAAGAAAAGGATTTTACATTTACTTTTGTTCTACACTTTGAGGGTACAAAGGCATGGAGCTTTTGTGTCCCTGGGATAGCTACAGTTTTGCTGTACCAGTGTGCCAATTGTTCTGTTTGAATATATTCTTCATGGTTTACATGTGAAATCTATGTTAGAAATATTCTGATTTGCCCATTCAAAGAGTTGTCTTGGAGTCTGTATTTGGTCTTCATAAGGTCGCTGCAGGCTAGCCCTGGCTGCCAATCTTTTTACTGTGCCCCACACTCTATCACATGGGCCTTTTCCATGTGCAGTGGCTGAAAAATGCCATTCGGCTTCAACCCCAAAATCTTTATAGTGAAGGCACAGGTTTAAAAAGTTCTTTTTATTCTTGTATTGGGCTGCTGACCCATGTGAAAAATAGAATATTTTTTTTTTGGAAATGTTTCAAACTTTGATTTCAGATACTGGATTAGTTTTGTTTGAAACAGATAGACTGCAGTAGTGTTGTGCTCAAGGCAGTCTGATATTATTACGAAACTGAAATGCTCTTTTTTTCTTCTTTTTTAAAATACACTACAAACGGATGCACTGTTGCCTGGTTACGTATCCAGTGGTAAGATTGTGCTTCGTGGGGTGTGCTACGGTGGGTTACAGACCATCATTTGCAAACAGTCCTGGTATGTTTTTATCTGGTTGTCTGTGATTCATTTCATTTTGCTGTTTTCAACCATAAGTTTCACATTTTGGTGAGTAGTACATACACAAATTGAGTAGGTGCCACTCTGACCAGGCAGAATACAGTGTTTGGGCCATAATTCTGCAAATTTAGAGAACCCAACTTTTATACCTGGAAGCATTTGTATACTTCCTTTAAATTACTCAGCATCAGTCTCTTGGAAACTTTTACTTTAGCACCTGTGATGTTTTTCACTGAAATACATCAGATGTCAATCACCAATCAGCTTCCTCCATTCTCAGATTGTTATAAATTGTATCTTATAATCTAAGGAAAGATTTTTTACAATCTGTTTGATATTTTTTCACTTTTTAGTAGTGTAAAGGTGATGAAATTAAGAATTAAATAATAAAATTATACATGATTATAAATGTAATTATTATATTTATATATTTTTAGTCACATATTACTATGAAATTACATATGATTGTATAATTATATATTACAATTATACTTATTTGTATATAACTCTATAATATGGTAGATTTGGCATTTTTCCTCTAACCATCCATACTTTATACCTCCTATATCTCAGGATCCCATAGAGATCCCAAAATAAGATTTTGTGTGCTGTTAGATGATGATATAAACTTATTTTGAGAATTTTTTCAAAATTTTAAAATTGTCGCTTTTTGAGAAATTTAAACTTTAAAATTTCAAATTTATTTCAAATTTTTTTTTATAAATGCTATCATGTTGCATATCATGTGAAAGCCCTGGAAAAGAGCTTTAAAATGAGCCTAAGTTCAGGTCTGCACCTCAAATGGTTACTGTTTTACAGCCATTTTAAGACTGACATATGTGGTGTTTTTTTGCAAAAAATTGAAATTTTAATATTTAATAACTTTTGAACCGATAAAGTAAGACCACTAAGAATTGACATTTTTTCATATGTCCACAAAACCTACAAGTGTGCCAAAATTCATCAAATTGTGGAGGGGGGGGGGGGTCATTCCGGATCACTGTGTTGATTTGACATGGAATGACTCAGGGGTAAGGCTGGCCACCTATTAGGGAAGTCGATGTTTGCAAAACATCGATGTTCTAAACATCGATTTATTGAAGCCGATATTTTTTAACATCGATGTTTTGTGCTCGATGTTTACGTTGTCTCGATGTTTTTTTTCAATGAAAAAGCCCCATAATAAAAAAATTGTGCTGTCGGGGGTCCCCCGTCAGGAACGAAGTTCCTTACGTTATTTTGTTCGCAAAATTATCAAATCGTTTTGTGTTATGAAATTTTTTACTATAAGTGAAGAAATATGCATTTTGCTACACAAGTCAGCGTTTGATGTTAGCTATAAAATTCCTTTGAGCAATTATACAGTGCTAAAAACTGATGAAATGGCTCAAGATGCTGAAGACTCATTAGGTGAGGATTTAAAAACATTCCAATTCTCTATATAGCTTGATGAGTCAACTTTTCTAGGAAATTAGGTCTTACTTTTAGTATACATGCGATTCATAAAAGAAGACAATAATTGCCAATAATTATTATTCGCTAAAAATTTGCAAACTGATACTAAAGGAGAATCGCCATTGGAAGAGTTTTTCAAAGTAAAAGAAATCCCCTCAGAAATATCAGTTGCTACGAATGATGTTCCAGCCATGCTAGGATGCTACAGGGAGGTGGGGGGGGGGCTCTTCTTGCATATTTAAAAAAAGTGGTTCTGAATGTATTCGTTGAACTCTGCGCCATTCATCGTCAGCATTTACTAGTTGCCAAAAATCTGAGTGAACATTAGAGCATGTTCTTTTAAACAGTTCCTTGGATCACAGATTATATGGTCAACTTTATACTGAAAACGATGAAGAATTCAATTGCTTGCTGCTTCATACAGAAGTTTATTGGTTATCAAAAGGTGTCTGTTTGGATCTGTGTTATAAACTTCATGACTCAGTGCTAGAGTTCTTAGAAAACAAAGATGATGCTTTACGAGTCAACTTAACCGATTCCAAATATGACATAGCCTATTTGATAGACGTGTTTAATAAATTTAATGAAACAAATCAAAGACTCAAAGTCGAAGAGCTGAATTTAATCGAAACTAAAACTGTTATTCCCTCGTTTGTGGCAAAACTTCTGTGCAAACGAAATTTAGGACGAAGGGAATTAAGCCAGTTTAAAAATTTGTCAACAATAGTAAAACATCATGAAGACTTGATTATATTGTCAGTACTTCTAAGCTCTCCATTCTGACTTCAATCAACGATTTGAAGACATTCTCAATAGGAACATACTCGATTTGGTTTTGGACATTTTTTCAAGAACAAACGCAGAAGAATCTCCAAAAATACCAGGAGAACTGATAGAAGTAACAACAAATGAGGAATTGAAATTCAAACAACAGTTCTGGTTGCAAAAACGTACCGACACTTACCCTGGAATATGGGCTATTGTACAAAAGTTTTTAGCTGCATTTTCTTCATTACATTTAGTGGAACGTGGTTTCAGGGCGATCACAAATCTGTGCAAAAACAGGACTATAAACAGAAACCGACTACAAATACCTGATCGCGGTGATTTAAGAAAGCTGTTGATAAAAATAAGCCAAACATTAATAAATTGATAGTAGTGTATCAAGTTCATCCTCCTCATTAGGATTAGTTTTAATGTTATTTGTAATTTTTACTTTAATATTATCCTTCGTTATCTTGTTTTTATGTGTGTAATGCGAATATCACTATGGTTGATTTTAATAAATAATTTTATACTTTTAAACTTCAAGGTATCTGATTTACAACATCTTATTTTATTATGTTCTAGGACGTAGGTAGAAATATGGTTATATAAAAGGACGCAAATATGTCAGTGCATCTGTGTTTGCTCACTTATAAAGGTGAATTTCCAAGGAGGCGGGGAAGAGGCGCTGAGTAAGTTTTTCTCTGAAAAGGGGGTGGTAGGCTAAATAAGTTTGGGATCCCCTGGCTTAGAGGAAGAAGAGTGGATAAAGACAGAACGTTTGCACCTATTGATGTTTTTGTGGTGCCATCTCTTGTTCAAAAATGCAACTAGTTTTCATTATAAATATAATATTGTTACGAATTTTAAGAGTCTATTGTAATTTTGCCAAATATGAGAGTTATCGCCAAATTGACGATGGATTTGGTGACTTATTTTGGTCGCCAAATTTGGCGATAAGGCGCCAAATGGTCGCCAACCTTCTGGACCTTTCGAGGAGGTTCTGGAACTTTCTAGCTGGCCGGCCGATAGAGGTCGCTTTGGAAGTCTATAAATATACCTGAGATTTTAAGTCAGTGTTCTTTTCTGCTGAGACTTGAATGTATTGAAAGCGCGCTAGGCGAGTATTGTATTGAAGACTGTTATCCTGACTTGTGTTTTTAGAGTTTTCTGCTCTATAGAAGACAGTTGTTACGTGTTTTCTGTACAAAATTTGTGCATGCGCCTGAAGAATTTACAGAATAATAAATTTTATTTTGTGTGCACTTTCTGAAGAGAATTTGTTCAATCGCATCGAACCCAGAAAACGGAACATTTTGGTGTCAGGAGTGGGGTAGGGATTGAATGCCTATTACAAGATCAATGGCTGATCAGACTGTTACCGCTCAAGATTTGGAAGATAAATTTCAACAGATGATTGCTGCTCTGATGGCTATGCAAAACAACATTGCGACAGTGATAAAGAAAGAAGTATCTGCAGGTCAAAAAGAGATAAAGAAAGAAATGTCTACAGGTCAAGAAGAGATGAAAGCCATTCAAGAAGAGATAAAGAAGGAAATGTCGGTGGGGTCAGTTAATTTATTAATGTAATTTTATATCGGAGTGGACTGTATGAGTTTCCATTACCAAAAGAAAATATTTAATGTACTTGTTTAAATGCAGCTAAATCAATCTTCTTAATTCTTTTAATACAAATAATATTGGAATGGCTTACCTTTTACCATCATCTGAATAATTGTTGAATAAATCAATACAAAATAAGACTTCAATGCATGTATCCATACGATAAATTTAATAAATGACTTCAGTTTTTGCACATAACTTGAATTTTTGACATAAAGAATAAATATTCCGACTCAGAGTGAATATCATGAATCATTGACTTCAAAATGTCAAACCTTTACAAAAGAATAGGAATGGAATCGCATCCAACATAGCGAATAGCCATTTTTTTTGCATTGCTTAGCGTCGAATCAACTACAAAAATAAACAAACATTTTAGCTTGAAAAGAAAACTTGAATTTTTTATAAAATATTAAAGAAGTATTTTATTAATAATTATAAAAGCTACGTACCTCTAAAATATATTTATAAAACTTTCAAAGATGTAAACTGACTTTAAAATACTGAAAATATAGCAAATAATAAATCAGGTCTGGTATGAATTAAACGGCTATCTTTTACTAAGATCACAGCTGTATTCCTGCTGCCATCTATCCTACGAAAATGTAACTAACAGTGATTAAAAGCTTTGCTATGATGTTTCAAAATTAATACAAGGTGTACAAGTGGATAAAAAATATTGCTTTTGAATATAAAGTGGAAAAATAACTTATGTATCAAATTTGATACAGTGTGCAGTGAATGGTTTTAAAATTTCCCGTAGCGCTTGCGCGGGGATTTGAAGAGAGGACCTGTCGATCTGCAGTCCGATGCGATAACCACTCAGCCTCGCAGACCTCGAGAGAAAGCTCTTATGAAGGGGACATAACACTTTTTCGCTACATGACGATTCCTGCCAGTTCACTCTACTGTAAGCCGCGTAAAAGAACTTCGTTCCAAAAAATTTGGTGGAGATATGCACAGCAAAGTTTCTCAAGCTATACTTTACATGATTTGTAGAGATTCTCAGCTGATTTCAATTATTGAAGACGCTGGTTTTAAACACTTGTTAAATGTAACAACTTGAAATTTTTTTTACTAAATTATTTAAGCCTCCTGGAAGTAAATTATTCTCCAACTTGTAAATAAATATTACAATAATTTTTCACATTCAGCCAATTTAAATTAGAAAACATCACGGATTTTTCTTTTCATGGCTTTGGTCGTATCAGTTGTTTTTATAGAAATAATTTCTTCCTCAATTTTCTGGAAAAAGTAATAAAATGCATCATGGAAATTCTGTGATATGCGCTGACTCTAGCAACTAAGTTTTTGTCATTTGTGTCAGCCCAATCAGAGAGTAAAATTAATCTCCCCCCTCCCCCCCCCCACTAACCGAAGTAACATTAATGTTAGAGGTTACTAAAATAGTTTTAAAAAATGGATGTTCTAAAACATCGATGGTTTTTGGGCGATGCTTTATTAGCATCGATGTTTTAATATATGGAATATCGATGTTTTGTTGTCGATGTCGCATCCCTATACTTAAACGGTACCACCTTAATTGAATGGCCAGCAGTCTGGCCCTTTACTGAGGACAAATGACATCACTGCCAATCTTCCGGGCATTTGTAATAAATAGGAAGATGGTTAAACCAACAGAATGGGAATGCCCGCCTTCACAAATGGACTTCGATTTTTTTAAAGTAGTTTCTACACGTACGGAATTTATTTAAACACTTCCTTTACAGGAGTTTTGACACGTAACAGTCACTAAATCTATGATACGAATGAAATTGAGTTTCATTATTCTTTAAAGCTAATTCCACATGTAACATCACTGTGATTAGTTATCTTGAAAAGGATTTTTTATTTATTTTTTTTTGCTTTCTAAATGTGTGCTAGATGAATGCTCCTTTTATATAAATATGAAGTGCGAATTAAATCTATGAATTAAATGTATAAATTAAGTAAAATTGTAGTAATTAGAGAAGAGCAGAAAAGTATGTTTTTACAAGCATATTTATTTTTGAAACTTGCAAATTAATCTTTCTGGCTCTTCTTCCACGTGTCCAATAATTTATAATATCAAATGGCAATTTTCAATTTTGTCAAACTTTTTAAACAATTCAGTAAAGAAATTATCAAAATTGCTAACTATTTCCATCTTGCTGAAAGATGTAATTCGTATGCCACAGCTAGATACAGATTTCACGGATTACATCCAAAACTCAAAATGCGCTTGCGTTGGTGACTCCACATATTCTTCAGAATGTATGGCGTGAAATGGACTACCGCTTAGATGATCGTGTGACCAAGGAGAGTCACATTTATATAGTATGTAATTCTAAAGGTTACGCAGACCATAGCGATAAGCTTATACGGCATATTTAATTGGAGCCAAGTCGTCCCCCCTGCAATCCGCTCAGCAGGAGCCCATTGGCTCGGGGGTGAATGACTTACTCGGACACCACCAAGCCGATTTTGTTTCCCTTTACAATTCGCAGTCCTAAACTATCTATTTAACCAATTTATAATGGCAACCCCGCTTAAGTTACACACCAGTTCCTTGTTACTTTCCCTTTACTTATTTATACATATATTTCTTATCCCTACCCTGCAAACTTTACCCTGTGCTTTACAGTTACAATTTACATTATAAAATTGCCATTTTACAGTCAAACTGCAGTTTCAATTACAATTGCGCTTGCGAACATATTACAATTTACAATTACAGCTTACATTATATACTTACAATTTTACATTTAAGGTGCAATTTCAAATACTCTTACTCTTACTATTACATTTACCATTTTAATTACATTTACCATTTTATTAATACCATATTACGATTTAAAATTTCAATTTACATTACATACTAACAATTTTACATTTTTGATGCAATTTCAATTTCAGTTTCAATTACAATAACATTTACCACTACATTATGGATACATTGCAATTTTGAATTACGATTTACATTGTACACTCACAAATTGCATTCAAGGTAAAATTTCAATACAATTACCTTACTCTTACAATTTTACATTTAAGATGCAATTTCAAACATAGTTACACTTACTATTGCATTAAACAATTTCATTACATACATAATACGATTGTATTACAAACCATTAACAAACAGGTTTACTGGTAAACATTTTTATAATAACTATTTCTTCTAAAAGTAATTAAATCATTCTTTTTTTTGGATTAATTTCAAGCATTAATTTGCTCATATGCCTCCAATGCACTTACTATTACATTTAACAATTACACAACACACTTCTTACTTTTTTATTATGTAAAGTGCAAGATAATAGGTCGTTCCACCAATCGGTATGCGACTACGTAGTACCTGATGATTCAATCGTCTACGGGTGCGATGCAATCCCACCTCGCACTGAGTAGCGCAGGTAAATATTGATTTATAATTTATTGATTACGTATTGATTTATAATTTATTGATTACGTATTGATTTAGGACAAACGGAGCAACAGGAGCTAACGCCAAAAGTATGTAAACAAAATTTAGAAAAAAAAAATTTTTTAGTATGTAAACAAAATTTTGAACTTCCCTTGTAATTCTTATCGATAAATTCTTTCCGATTAAATAGTTATAGCCGTTTGTAATCGCTATATTCATTTTGGATCACCCTGTACATTTCTTAGAAACAGTGTCTTATTGAATATCATGTTGATGAATATATTTACTTGCGTATTATGCTTTTTAGACGAGAAGGAAAATTTGTAATGATATCGTAATTAATCAAACGACTTGAAGAAGATCACGTATATTTAAAATTTTTATCTTACTGATTTGAATAGCACAAGTATTTTAAACCGTGCAATGAAGTACTTCAGAAAGTTCGATTTTATCTTAAGTGTACCAACAGAACATTCTTTCTTTTCACTGTTGTGCTGCTATCTTACAACCACTTCTCGTCTCCTTCATTCTTTTTTGTAACTTTGCTTCATCTTTTCTTCTCTTTTTCTCCCCTTTTCACTCATCCATTCTCCTTCCTTTTCCATTTATATCCCTATTTCCCCCCTTTCTTTTGTTTTTTATGTAATTTTATATTCCTTATTTGATTCTTGATATATAATTGAGATTAATTAAATATCTCGATGTAACAAAGAAGTCCAAAGAAGGCGGTTAACTATGTCAATATTACATTGCGTTAGAAAACACTTTATTTCCTTTATAATGGAATTACTTCATGCAGTAGAAAATATGAATTATCCGTCATAGCTAAAAAGCTTGTCCGGAAGCTTGTAAGTTTTTAATGTTTTACCTTTTTTAATAACTGCTATCTTTTTATTTAATGCTTGCCTATATAGCTTATATATTTTTAAATGCCTATATATTTCTGGATTCATGCACAATTTTATATTGTTTCCTCTCTATCCTATCGTACCCGATAGAGGAAATGCTTATCAGTTACAATGCTATTAAGCATTGTTTTTATATTGTACGCATTGCACAGTATGAAAACAATGGGGTACTGTTTACATGTATTTGTTATATCACTTAATTTCTTGGACTCGCATTTTAATTTTAACTCGAAATTTTTGCTCACCCTGTATATGTATGTGTGTATGAATGTATGTATGTCAAGATTTTAACCATTTTGGTAACTTTCTGTTTAACTGTTTACTGCTTGCCCAAGGGATACAGACTGGGTTTGGTGTGCTGCCAAAATTATAACTCGCGACGGCGGACGGTTTTAGCGTCTGAAATTTTGCTTTCCGGAGGACCATTATTGAGGAACGTAATCCTGCATTGAATAAAAGTTATTCATATGTGTATAGAATTTATTTGACCTCCCTCAAAAAGTTATAACATAACCAGTGGTACGCCACGACCATACTAATTTCTCATGGGGTACTCAAGTATAAAAATGTTGGGAATAGCTGCTTTAGAGTTTAATTAAATGAAAGGGCGGAAGAGCAGAGTAAAAGTTAATGATACTTTCGATAACTAGGATAACAAGTGTAAAACTGCTGAAAATAAGAAAAGTTTGGAGATCACGATCTATATTATCTTACAAAGGTACGTGTTATAAATGCGGTAACGCATTGCTGTAAATGAGTATAATGTTTTGTGAAGAATATAAGTCAA
Organism: Dolomedes plantarius; assembly: GCA_907164885.2. NCBI lineage: Eukaryota > Metazoa > Arthropoda > Arachnida > Araneae > Dolomedidae > Dolomedes > Dolomedes plantarius. The sequence continues at coordinate 255,833,514 of OU015490.1, forward strand.
TAAAATGAATGATAAAGCTCAATTTTTCAAGCATAATTATCGAAATTTATCCAGAAAAAAATTGTTGAGTATAAGTGAAGTGAAGACTTAACGCGTAAATTAGGAGCTAATGATTTAACAAATACTTAAAATTCCCTCGTTGTTTGTATGACGAGTAATTTTATCCCTCTAGGCATAAGCCAAATGTCTTTAATGGCCGTGAGATAAACATTAAAGAGGATATAGTTATCATTAACATTTGAAAAATTTAAAATATTAATTTATGTGAATATTTTGTTTAACATGATTAGGAAACGAGTAATGTTTAAAACTGCAAAGTATTTCTCTAAATTTTGTATGACGTTCGTGTGATACTTTTTAATGGAAAATTGTCAAATTAGTGTATAATTAGATATTATTTCACATTCTGAAAATATAAAAATTTAGCAGAAAAATTTTGCCATCAAATCTCTCTATTCTAAAAAAAAGTAACTCCCGCCGCCGCTGTCAAAAGCTTGTCACGCTATCTCCTCCAAAACCGCCGGGGGTATGGAGTCGAGAGCGATACCAATGGATGCAGAAAAATGGGGGGGGGACCAAAGTAAGACATGTCTCATCTTCGTCGGACTTTAAGTTTTTTTAAAAATTTATTTAATGTTTTGTGGGAAAATATTGACTTTTTCATCTTCAGATTACGATAACTCTCCAAAAAATGATCGTTGAATTTTGATCTTTTTACAAGATACAGACTACAGATTACAAGACTACAGACATTTCTCTTTCAAACTCGACCTCATTTGTTTAAAAATATTTTAAAACAGACTAATATTTTCATCAAAAAATGAAACATTGTTTTTCAAGAAATATCGTCCCCTATGTGGATGTAATATCGATGCTCCTCGAGTTTTTATCTTACAAAGAAAATATTTACTTCATCTGGAAGCTGAAAGCTTTCTTATTCATATAAATTTAATTTCAAGTCTATATCTCAAATTTTCGATTTTTAATTAAATTTTAAAGTTGATAACTCAACAGAGATGAAACGCCCTTCGCATTAAGGGTGACAACAGTAAATGGATGGAAGCTGTTACGATAAAATCGCTACCGTAGCTGTTACGATAACTACGTTTTTTTATTATAACTTTTAAACAATATTTTTTTTCCAAATTCGGCTATTTCAGAAATTTATTATTAATCAATAGATTGCGTGAAGGTATTCGCCGAGTATTTGCCAAAAAGGATACAAACCTAAAATAAAATTGTCAAATATTAGCTAATTTAAATTACAGCTTTAAAAATACCTATACCTCATGATTTTTTGACGCAGTTTCTTCAAAACGTGTTTTATTCTATTTCACCTTCAGGTAAGGGGTATCGGAATTTTAAAAATATTAATTACTGTGTGGTATTTGGAATGCGTTTATAATTGAAGTCGACAGATGTCGGCAAGAGAATTTGAAATGAATCGAACCTTCATCTAAATTTTAAAGATAAAATATGATTACAGTTGGAGATGATTTGTAAATCATCCAATATCAAATTGACATATGCAAAGAATGTATTATATAGAAATCGGCCAACTGATTCTTACCTCGATGATGTATTGAGAGAGGCATGTAGCAAGTATAAACCTGATGCGTCTAAAACAGTTAAAAGTTTGCCCCAACATTAGAAAAAAAATTACACCCAGTTTTGAATAAACGTTCGAATACACTTAGGTTTTGAATTTTATTAATTAGATTATGAGGTGTAGTGTACTATGTTGCGGCCCGCTTAACGTTGCAAACATATGCATGTGGCCCGAGAGAAAAAAAAGCTGATTATGGCTAATGTAAACTCTAAACTCACGGCACAATAGTCCGAGTGTGGACCAAGGCCGGCGGTGTCCATCTCCACTTTCTTGACCGTGGGCTTGGGGTGCCATACAGCATAAGTCTCGGTCAGGTGGTCAACCTGACGCGGGACCTCCAGAGTTTAGTTCCCAAGCATGCTTGGTCCTCATTTTATCGACCCACTCAAGGGATGAAAGGCAGAGTCAACCTCGCCCTGTCGCAGGATCGAACCCTGGACCCATGGTGTGGCAGCTTGAAGCTTTTGACCACTACGCCCCCGGGCGTCATGATTAATGTAAAGAGTGCCAAAATTTTACCTTTACAATGGTACTGTGGTCTGGTTTTGCTGTACTGAAATAAAGGCATGTAAATTTTGAGTTGTAATATCTCCATATAAATATTTTATGTACCTTCACACGTTCAATTTCCCTGAGATTGATGCGCCATTCATTAAGCTTACAACAAGGCCACATTTTTCAAGCTAACGCACCATTCCGTTGGTTACAAATATGGTAATTAAAATGCCGATGGAGCAATTGATGAACTAATGATGTAACAGACACTTAAAACTGCTCCTGGTTAATAACAGGCATAATTCTGCATATTCTCGACATATGCCAAATGTCTTTCTTCTCTAATGGCCGTGAGATGAACATTAGAGAATACATTATAAGTCACCCTACCCACATCATTAACATTTTGATCAGATACCCTTCCAAGTGCAGTATTTTAACGAGCTCAGAATAACGCAATCACTGTTTTATTAAGACCCGAGAATGGGTAGGGTGGCTTAAGTATAAAGACAAAACTTGAGGCGAAGGCAATAAAGATGAAATATTCTGTGTTTTGAGTTTAAAAGTTAAACATTTCGGGAATATATGCAATTGAAGATTTTATCAGATCTGTTAGAATGAAGAAATATTTTGGGTAGTTACGGTTGGGGAAAGACAACAGTAGGACGTTTGCATAATTTTACCAATTTGTGATAATTTTAAACCCCACTCTTCGTGACTCGTTTTTATGAGCATTCCTGCTTTGTAAAACTGATAAAGCGGTTTGAGATAATTAGTTTACTGTTGGTATCTGTCTAAATTAAGGTGACTGCTTACGTTCGGAGCTAATTGTTTTAAAAAATAATTTTTTAGGGATTTTTTTGTCTTTTATGGTAAAATAGCACTAAAAATTAAAAAATAAACAAAAAGTTACCTGTAAATACCATACTTTTTTTATAAATTAGGTCATTTTGAAGTAATTTTTAACGAAATTTAGCTAAAATGCCTATCACTCTGCACAAAATTCTAATGCTACTATTTTAATTTCCTTCTCACCCATGATACATATGACAATTATCTTCAAAATGACCTATAATCTAAGGGAAATTTTTAAATGCAAGAATTATACGGACAATTTCAAGTTCCAACATGAAAAATTGCCCCGATTCGTCAATCTTTCCTTATAAATCAGCCCCAAATGAAAAAATTCATTATACATCAATTACTGTACGTCATTTCATTAACAATAGCATCAAAACATTTCTTGAAAATGTTATCAAATTACAGTTGGCTCTCTGTTTAAACGACTTTCAAGGGACCGTGAAAAATCGCCCTTAAGCAGTGATCGTCCTAAAACAGAATTTGGGAAAAAAATGACATTTCCCTTCCCACTTTACAGGCTTAGGACTGTCAATATATTTCATAATATATGGGTGTGTTTATAAATGTTATTTTTATCATTATTATTTTATTCGTAAAAAGTTATTTTAAATTACATTGAAAGAAAAGTACAAACGATACAATAAATTTGGTTTTAAAAAAGTCAAAAAGTATTGATGGCTTCCTTTTCCGCCTTGTTTTCGTTATTCTCTTTTCCAGATTTTCTAAAATGTTAAATATGTCATCTTCCATATTCGATGTAATATAGCGTCGGAGAACATCTAGAGAAGAAGTTGCATCTGTGTAAGACGGTGGCAGTGTCTTGTTTTACATGTCTTCACCTTCTTCGTTTGATACTGTGTTTTCGTTTACTATATCTTCATAAATATGTTCTACACTTCAGTAAACTGTTGTTAAAACACATTCATCACAATTGTAGAAATCTTGAATTGAAACAACCTCTTCTTCAACAAGACTTCTCCATTCTTCAGGGGTAATGTCATCTTCGTTGATCTCTACAACCATACTTTGAAGTTTCACTACAAGTTCTTTGTGAATTCCAGCAACGCGAAAGCAGTTTTTTATTGTAGATGAAGAAACTCATATAAAAAAATTCGTCGTTAAACAGAAACAAAGTAGTCTTTAAATAGAATTTTTTTACGTCGGAGGGGCCGGGACTGGGAAATATCGTCTTTAAATAGAGATCGTCGTTAAGTAGAGCGTCGTTAAACAGAGAGCCAACTGTATATGCATTATTATGTGAGATATGATAACGGTTGAGATTTGTGCTAAAAAGCATAATTCTGAGAAAAAAGCATAAAGTTGTTTGTCACTTCAATTTTGTAGCAGACGATGTTTTTTCAAAATAGCTATAACTCGGCTTCTAATTGATGTAGAATGAAAATCAAAACGGTTTTGAAAAGAGAAAAGATTGAATTACACGATTCTTTCAAAAATAAAATTGACCAAATTAGTCAAAAAAGGACATTTTCAACGTAGGCAGTCACCTTAAGAAGAAATATGTTTTAGCTACCAAAACAAACTGTAAAGAGCGTTTTTTTAGAAGTATTCTATTGTGATAGAAAGTATTTTGATTTTAAAACGTATAATTTAGTGAGTTGCAATATCATGCTATGGAGGAAAAGCTACATCAGCTCATGTAGCCAAATCAGGTACGATAGTTAGTCTATAATCGTGTTAAGCATTTTTGAAAATGCCGGCTTAACGCCTAAAACTTTTGGAAGAAAGGCCATATTGTACCACAAAATACTTATTTGCGAACTCTAATTGGGCTAAATGCAGCAAAAAATAATATTATTTATTCTCATTTTGAGTGAGTTAAAACAAACACGCACACACACACAAGGTTGAAGATGCCTTGACCCCTTAGGCCGTCTGCACACGGAGCAACTCAAAAGAAACTGATAACTGACTCCAATCACAAATCAGTCCGTGATGAGTCGTAACCTATGTAATGAATGGAGCCACGCACACGGCGCAACTGGTTACAAACCCGTCCGACGGGTTTATATAACGAGTTAATACATCCTCGATGTTTGGAGAAGCGAGTTCAATTCTTAATGACAGTAACAAACTCCAGCATATAAAACCCACCATCACTCTCTGGCCTCCATTATTTCCCAGGAAATTGGATGCCATCATTAGGCGGCTTAGAATTGGCCATTCAAGAATCATCCATAGGCATTTGCTGGAAGGAGAAAGGGCCCACATTTGCTATCATTGCAACTGTTACCTCGCCATTCGCCATATTTTGACAGAGTGTGCCGGACTCACCAATTTTTGTCTTAAATACTTTCGCTAAACTTCGCTTACATTGAGTGATCTTGTGGGCGAAACACCTCACCCTGCTGTTGGTTCCAGTTCTTACGGTGTGCTGGTTTTCTTTCGTTAATCTGATTTTTATTTTTTATCCATTGATGTCTTTGTTTGTATTAATTTTAGTGGTTTTATCACAATTCATACATAGTTGTTTTTATCACCCTCTATACATGACTACTTTTATCATCTTTTATATATCCCTGTTTTTACCTTCTTATCAACGCACTCGATTATGGTTTTAAAATGATGGTTTTTCGGGTTTTCAATGTAATTGGCGCAGCATGTCCTCTCTGGACCTTGCGCCATTAAATCCTAACCAACCAACCAACCATGTTAATGACCGGTGGCCTTTAAAACTATCCTTATCTAAACAAGATTGATTTTCCCAAGAAGCATTGATGTTTTCTGTGTACATTTCATGTCTCATTAAACATTACATAATTTTTCATATTAGTTGTTAAAGACACTTAAGTAGCCCTCATTTAAAGCAAAGAATGATTCTCGCGGATAAAGTGCGAATTGTTTCATTGATAAATGACCCGCATTTGCAAACAACAACATACGTATTTAACCGTAAATAACATTAATAAAAGTCACGAATTATAGTAGAATGTTCAAGTTTCCTACTGCCTAATCAGTCTCACTAGTTTGGATGTATATTTGCGTACAATGACTATCCCGGTTCATAGTCCGTGTAGGTTTGAGTGTTTGTACCAGTTTGGAAACAGTTTTGAGAAATACGACTGGGTCCGTATAGCTTCCGGGTTGCAAAAGATGTACACAGCCCTCCTAGCCAAGATACCAACTTCCCCATAGTCGTGGGCGGTACTCGTCAAAAACTTTGGCAGACCCATGCTTGCGATATGTCTACAGCAGAGCGTTTCGAATGTCCAAAGAATTTTTGCACGCTTTTCAGGACTGCGAGTCATATGTAACTATAAAATGAAAACATTATAACTAAATTAAAATAATATGTAAAAATACAAATACATTTCCTATCTAAACATATTCTAAATATAAATGCCCATTTATAACGTATTTTTGTATATATATATGCATATATATATATATATATATATATATATACTCGTATATATATATAACCAGTGCGGAGGCACTTGTAGTGAAGACATTCGCCTATAATACACCGCAGTTTTGCTGGCAATTTTACTATGGGGCTTATGGGGGCACCATATATGTGGACCAGCATTACCCCCTATGAAGGAACGACACAAACGGATGCATTTTAGTGGCGCGACGCCGGCATTCGATCCGAGCACCCTCAGCATCGAAAGCCAGTGTGCCACAGGCACATTATATATATATATATATATATATATATATATATATATATATATATATATATATATATATATATATATATGTAATGACACGGCTGCGGGCCGAAGAATGAAGGCTGAGTGGCATAGTTTTGATTTTGATTCTTCTTGCTTCATCTAATTGAGGGTAAAATGAATGATTTGTCGCCCGGCCGTGCATCACAAACGTTTACAAATCCATTCCCGCAATCTCCCACCTCGGACACGCAAAACGCCACAACTATTCTACATTACATGTTTATTAAGATCAGACTCATGGAAAGACAAATTAACGGGGCGATTGCCGCAGGGGCAATGGTACAGAAGTCATTTTCAACTACATTTGGGCAACAGATAGTTTCATAAGTTCATATCATCACGTGACAGAGAGGTGTGACTTAATGGCTGATTGGATAAAAGTTATTTGTTGATGCGCTGATCTGATCTAATTCGGTAGCCACGCCGCGTCGAGCTTAATTTCGTTATAAAGTCAGCCATCTTTGATGAAATTGCCTGGGTTTACGAAAGACTGTTACAATGGAATTTTTACATAAGTTTTAGTGGGACGACAATACTAAAATTTGGAATATCTTTTTGAGTTTAACACGAATGCCCAAGGGAAATTAAGTACTTAAAAAGATTAAAAAGGGGTATGTAATTTTGAATACGAAAGTGAGGAATTAATAGTTTTTAAATGTTACGAGTATTGAATTAAGAAATTACCAGGTTTTTAATATTATATATATATATATATATATATATATATATATATATATAAAACTCATTCATTAAACGGAATTTGTGTTGTCATCAGTTATATCTTCTACGGCCTCTGTACACGTACCTGAAATTTAATAAAGCAAAGAATAAAATGTATTTAGTGATATAGATTTCTGATGAAAAACCTTCTTGATATTTTAATGAAGATTAGAAAAGACGGATATTAAATGGAAAAAGCAATGCTAAAGCAACGGAAAAAGCAATTCTATGTGTTGTGACCTAAAAAAATAATTCATTTCTAGGATTCACTGGAGTTTAAAATTCAACTCTAAAAGTTTCACACCTGGGTCTCCTATAAGAATGCTATTTACGGGGCACTCACAATTCTGAAATAAACCGTTTTAAACTTTTAAAATCGACGGCGTTGGATTCATCAACGAACAGCAAGAAGGCTGACGGTCCAAGATTACCTTTCAACGCACGAACAGAATGTAATTTTATTAGAGCTTCACCAGAATTTCTAAAAAATTTTAGAAAAGCTTTCTCCCAAGGCCTTACCGACTTTCCTCCCGCACATACGGTTCCTGGAATAAAGGGAGTAACTTTATTAGAAGCTACAAATAGGTGAAATCGCGTCTCAGGTGTTAGCACGTGAATGTAATTCATTTGCATTGATTATGATGAGAATTTTAAAATGCTTATGTTGATGCACTCGCCATAGTGTTGATTTTTAAAAATTTTTTAAAGTTATATTCAGTGTTGAATTGTTGAAATATTTGTGGAAATATTTTAATACTGATTTGCGTAAGAGAGTTAAGTTATCTATCTATCTATCTATCTATCTATCTATATATATATATATATATATATATATATATATAACAGTTCCGTAACTGACTGACTAACCAACAGATAACGCACAGACCAAACCGCTGGACTTAAAGGGTTAAAATTTTGCATGGCGATTCTTCTTATAGTGTAGGGGTGCATTAAGAAAGACTTTTGAAAAATTCTCCTTAGATTTCGTAAGATTAAATTTTTAAGTTGTTTTTGTAACATTTTTTAAAGTTTGCATTTAAAATAATAATCTGAGGGTTATAAAATTTCTATCACGAGAAAGATCATAAAAATTGCTTTAAAAGGAATTTTTTTTTTCGAATCTTCACCTCCATTTTTTGATTTTCGGGGAATTTTTTTTGGAAGATTAATTTTTGGAATTTAACTTATTAAATGCTGATCACGTGGTTTCTTTTCTTTTCGTGATAGTTTAAATTAATTTTTCGTCACGTGCATAACAACGAAATAAATTGACAAAAAAAAATTTTTTTTTCTTTCTAATGTGGCAGGCGATTGGACATTATTCGAAAAAATATTAAAAAACAGTAAAAGAATTGTTCTTCAAACTGTACTATATTATCTGTACTATATTCTTTAGTATATTCTATTAGATTTAATTTGAATATCTTCTTCTACATTATTTTGTATATAAAAATATCCGTTAAGATTATTTTTATAAATATATATATATTTTTTGCATTAATTGCATACATTGACCGTTGCATTTAATTTGAATGTACTCCGTAGGGAAGAACGGGTATTAAGCTAGTAATTTATAAGAATTGTAAAGTAATGAAGGAGTCGTCAGGGCACCATTTTTCCTTATTTGGAAGGTACAAAGTATGATGGTTGTTGATTTTCAAAAGAGCAAAAGCCCATCTAAACTCATCTCGTCTGTATTGTGTTCTGATGAGGAACTGCATTTATTATTTTGAAACTAGTTTCTACTCTTAGTTTTTATTGCGGTTATTAAAAAGTGTTGGTGTATAGGGAAAGAGCTAGATGGTTGAGAACCTATGTCACTTCTAGAGAGATGAATGGCCAGCAGTCCCGGCAGTGTAAAATTGTATGGATTAAGTTCCAAAAACAATTGCCATATGTAACAACAGCAATTTATAGAGAGGAATCAAAACTACTTTGGCTAGACAAATGGGAATGAATTATCTGAGCGTATTTTTGTTCTTCGGTCTAACTATTTAACTTGTCTTGTATTGATATGCTTAAAAATTCTTTTGACAAGTGGCGCTGTATAAAACATTATACAATTGAGGAGGTTGCAAACAAACAGAGTAACATGGTTTGCTCAGATGCTTCGCGAATGAAAGTGGCATGAATGCATGCCAGAATTTGTTCCAGTGACTAAAATATCTGTGACCAGTTGATAGATGTATATACGTTTTTTTTCCACGCAAAGAAATGACTCATTTACTGACTACCAAAGCACAGATTATAAGTGTCTGTGGATTGATTATTATCATCATAATGAAATTCAGTGATATTTTCTGAGGCTAACACAGTTCTCTGTAGGGGATATGCATACTTCGAAACATAATCTAAATTCTTAGTCTGCCTAAAATCCCGTCCTTGTAAGAAGGACTGGAATTTCGAGGTTGCTTGCTCACTGCTTAAAACAGTTACTGCTTAGAACAGTCAGTAGTGCCAATTATAGAAATAATGTATATAGCGTATAAAGTGGGGCTGTTGCGTGAACTTTATTGGTTTAAGCACTTCTTGTGACGCCATTATCGCCAATCGCTCCATGTCGGCAGTAATAGACTACCAAATTTGAAGATCAACAAAAAACAATATATTTCTCTATATCGTGAGTGGAATTTACAGTTTTCTTTGTTACAGTTCTAAGTACATAAAATTTCACGATGGAAATTTTTAAGAGAAATTTTTTAGCGTCACTTAGTATTTTAAAAGCTCTTACATGTAAGGAAACTTCTTCGATTTCTCTTAAGGATTATTTAATACATGGTCTTTCAGTATCTCGGTTTCAAAGGTTTTGGTTATACCGTAGGTGTGAGCATGTTTTTCTTTGTTACTTAAGTATGCTTTGTACTAACCCTATTGAATTCGCTCACCTCAATGTTAACCTATGGAGAAAATGTGTCCAAGGATTACCGACGTGGATTTAAAGATTTTTTTAAATTTGTACTCCGTAATAGAGAAAGTAATTTTACACCTTGAGGTATTTTTCGTTTCTAAAAAGAAATGCAAATAATATTTTAAAATTGAAACTATTCGGGGAAAAAATCTGGTCTAATGTGTTTTAAACACTCCTAAATTCCTTTGGTGGACGAAATTTATAAAATGAATCCTGTTGCAAGGTGCAGAAAAGTTCAGGCTATCCGAAAATACCATTCATATTGGATTGTCAGCATTATGTAGTTGTAAGTAGTAGATACATTCTCTCCATAGGTTAACACTGAGGTGAGCGAATCCAATAGGGTTAGTACACAGCAGCCTCAACAACGAAAGCCTTGGAGTGGAAGATTCCTGAAACGGTTCAGAGTCGAAATAGAGAATTTTTTTCCGAATGGGGAATGATTTTGGGATTGTTGATTCTGAGATGATCTAGAGATTTTCTCTCTTCAATTGAAAAATGATTGGAAAACAAAATACCTACATGTAAACAAAACAAAATGACAAAGTGCATGGTTTCCGCTTCACTTCAAAGACTGGAAACAAGTAGCACTTCTGCAGTATTATTTATACGAATGCATAAAGTACAGGGTGCTTGGTCTAAAAGTATTCAAAAGTAAGGGCTTATTTTTACGGAACTACCCGTTAGAATTTAGAAAAAAATATTTAAATAGAAAGAAGATCTCACCAGTTTTAATCTCAATCATAGATTTCGATCATATTACAATAGATTTCGATGTGTGCACCTTTTGTAGCACGATTAACGTCTAAATGGTAATCCAGTTCTCTCCAAGTGTTTCGTAGCATATCAAGAGTTATTACACGAATTGCTTGAATGGTGTGCTCCTTCAACTCATCCACAGTTTCAATGTTTTGTTTATACACAACGGATTTAATGAATTCCCAAGCAAAAAAGTCTAATAACTCCTGATATGCTACGAAACATTGGAGAGAACTGGTTTACCATTTAGACGTTAGTCGTGCTACAAAAGGTGTACTCATCGAAATCTATGATACCATGACCGAAATCTGGGATTGATATTGAGCCTTGGTGAGATGTTCTTTCTATTTAAATAAATATTTTTAAATTCTAATAAAATTCTAATAATCTCCGTAAAAGTGAGAGTAATATAACTCTATTTGTTGCAGTCCATCTGCTGAGAAAAATATTTTAAAATACATTGAATATGGTTTTTTACTTTCCGCAATTCAATTTTTTTAATTTTTCGCGGGAACATCCGTATTAAATGAACTCATAAATACGAGGAAGAATACTATAAGCATATACTGCTATTTGATTAATTTTTTTGTACCATATATAGAATTTCACAAACTTTCTTAATTTTTCTTGCGAAAAAATGAAGTAATTAATCTTTATTTTAGCAAATAAAACTTACTTATTGTATTTTTTTCCCTACAAAAGCAATCTTGATTTTTTTTTCGTTTTTTCCTTCATATCATTTTAAAGAAGTAAATGCGAATCGTAACCATAGGACTAAAAATAATCACGTGTTAATTAAAAGATGTCCTGAGTTAAATACCCTGATTATCGTTGGTCTTAAACGTTTCTCTTATTCCAATTTTAACAAGACATCCCAAAGAAGCGAACTTAAAATAAAAACCACCACTATTTTATTTTATTTAATTTTTTAGGGGGAGGGGAGGGGAATAAGTCTTTAACCTTTAAAAATTAGCCTTATATTTTCAATGGGATTAAACTAAGGAGAGTTTTCTGACCTTTACAGATAGTGTAAATCAGGGGTCCCAAACCTTTCAGGCTCTGTGCCCCCTTTTTGAACACTGATGTGAGGTCACCCCCACCACCATATGTGGTCATTACAAGTAGTACAATCGGAATTCGAAACGGAAGCTGGTTATTAAATGAAAATATAGAATAGATAATTTCATACACAAAATTTAATATTACTCCACATATCTTAATTTGGAACATATTATTATTAGAACATATGAAAGCAAAAAATTAAATACAGATCAAATATATTTGATTTAATCAAGGATCTAGGTGAGGTTGGTATGCAATACCAGTCACTTTCGCAACATTAATGAGAGGTCTGGCACTGTTTGTCGTTGACAAGTTTTTGAATATTAGGTTGTAACTGTGACAAAGCACACCTCAGGTCCCTTTCGACGTCCAGCTTTGCTCGATATTTTGACTTTATGTATGCTAATGCTGAAAATCCAGATTCACGGAGATATGTGGATGAAACCTACCCGAACAACCGCAAAGCTTCCAAAGCAACTTCTTGGTAAATAGGAAAATAGCGTGACCAAATATTTTTAACATCCATGTTTTCGAATTCCGAGAATCACATTTTAAGTCGATTGCCTGTTCCTGAATATGATCAGGAAGTACATCCACTAGGGAAAAATTAATAACAAAGGGAAAGCAGCTGAGCGAGAAACCGTTCTCAAGCTCTTGCAGTGTTGCCAGACGTACGACAATTATCGTGTTCGTATGTCGAAAATACGTTACGGTTACATTGTGACAGCAAAATTGATTACAGTAAATTACAGTTAGTTTTGCTTTTTTTTTTTTTAAACTCAGGCCTCCCTTGAAATTCAAGGGGGGCGCGCCCGAAAGGTGAGAACAGCTGGTGTAAATAATGATGAATGCTGGGAAAATTTTATTTTCATCAGTCATCAACGGATTTGGAGTCCGGCATGACTTTTTGTGGCAGTTTTTTGGGTGAATTCAGTAAAATAGCAGCTAATATTTTATTCTATTTTATTATTTTACTTTTTTTAGTTTTTTTATTAGCTTACTTTACTTTTTATATTATTTTATTAATTATTTAATATTATTATTTAATTTTATTATTATTTTATTATTTTAATTTTGTAAGGTGCGAGGTGATGCTTCTAGCTCTGTTTACCAGGCTTAACTTTACGGGCGATTTTCAGACGTATCAGGACAATAATTTACATTTAAAG
>OU015490.1:255851791-255879291 GCA_907164885.2 Dolomedes plantarius
AGGCAAGACACCAATCACTGATGATAACTCAGATCGGACAAAAGAAAACTTTTATTTGGATTACACATTTTCCACATGGGTGCCATCATCGTGTTTTTATTGGCCGTTCGCAGAGCTGTTTTTTGTGCGTGCATAAAGCGCCCGTTTTTTGTGATACACGTACCGTTCCAACGCTATTTAGGGTTTTCGCAAGCGCTGAGCAATTTGTGACGGGAAAAAGAGGGCGTTGCCATTCGAAAATTTCGAGTTTCTATACCTATAACCGTAACCTTGAGCGCCACTTTGTTGCTGTTCACAGAACGCCGAGTTTATACCTCTGGATAATTATATCTGATATCTCATCTCGATCGGTTGAACGGAACAGCCGCTAGAGGTCCATATATCAGCAAAGTTTTTTTTTATGTCCACCCTGCATTTTTGGAATGTGGATAAAAATTGTCATAGTACTAATTAGCTACCGTTCATGTTTCTGTCCCTTTTCGGAACGATTTCTGGTTAAGTTTGACAGCATTAAGCATTTTTACTTGATGGATATTGAATATAGGGCTTTTCAAGGAACCCTAACACAAAATTGGGGAAATCAGATTATCTGAAGTCTCACAGAGATTTTCCTTGCTTCAGGCCATCGTTTTTCCTTGATGGATATTGAATATAGGGCATTTCAAGGAACCCTAACACAAAATTGGGGAAATCAGATTATCTGAAATCTCACAGAGATTTTCCTTGCTTCAGGCCATCGTTTTTCCTTGATGGATATTGAATATAGGGCATTTCAAGGAACCCTAACACAAAATGGGGAAATCAGATTATCTGAAATCTCACAGAGATTTTCCTTGCTTCAGGCCATCGTTTTTCCTTGATGGATATTGAATATAGGGCATTTCAAGGAACCCTAACACAAAATTGGGGAAATCAGATTATCTGAAATCTCACAGAGATTTTCCTTGCTTCAGGCCATCGTTTTTCCTTGATGGATATTGAATATAGGGCATTTCAAGGAACCCTAACACAAAATTGGGGAAATCAGATTATCTGAAATCTCACAGAGATTTTCCTTGCTTCAGGCCATCGTTTTTCCTTGATGGATATTGAATATAGGGCATTTCAAGGAACCCTAACACAAAATTGGGGAAATCAGATTATCTGAAATCTCACAGAGATTTTCCTTGCTTCAGGCCATCGTTTTTCCTTGATGGATATTGAATATAGGGCATTTCAAGGAACCCTAACACAAAATTGGGGAAATCAGATTATCTGAAATCTCACAGAGATTTTCCTTGCTTCAGGCCATCGTTTTTCCTTGATGGATATTGAATATAGGGCATTTCAAGGAACCCTAACACAAAATTGGGGAAATCAGATTATCTGAAGTCTCACAGAGATTTTCCTTGCTTCAGGCCATCGTTTTTCCTTGATGGATATTGAATATAGGGCATTTCAAGGAACCCTAACACAAAATTGGGGAAATCAGATTATCTGAAGTCTCACAGAGATTTTCCTTGCTTCAGGCCATCGTTTTTCCTTGATGGATATTGAATATAGGGCATTTCAAGGAACCCTAACACAAAATTGGGGAAATCAGATTATCTGAAATCTCACAGAGATTTTCCTTGCTTCAGGCCATCGTTTTTCCTTGATGGATATTGAATATAGGGCATTTCAAGGAACCCTAACACAAAATTGGGGAAATCAGATTATCTGAAATCTCACAGAGATTTTCCTTGCTTCAGGCCATCGTTTTTCCTTGATGGATATTGAATATAGGGCATTTCAAGGAACCCTAACACAAAATTGGGGAAATCAGATTATCTGAAGTCTCACAGAGATTTTCCTTGCTTCAGGCCATCGTTTTTCCTTGATGGATATTGAATATAGGGCATTTCAAGGAACCCTAACACAAAATTGGGGAAATCAGATTATCTGAAATCTCACAGAGATTTTCCTTGCTTCAGGCCATCGTTTTTCCTTGATGGATATTGAATATAGGGCATTTCAAGGAACCCTAACACAAAATTGGGGAAATCAGATTATCTGAAATCTCACAGAGATTTTCCTTGCTTCAGGCCATCGTTTTTCCTTGATGGATATTGAATATAGGGCATTTCAAGGAACCCTAACACAAAATTGGGGAAATCAGATTATCTGAAATCTCACAGAGATTTTCCTTGCTTCAGGCCATCGTTTTTCCTTGATGGATATTGAATATAGGGCATTTCAAGGAACCCTAACACAAAATTGGGGAAATCAGATTATCTGAAATCTCACAGAGATTTTCCTTGCTTCAGGCCATCGTTTTTCCTTGATGGATATTGAATATAGGGCATTTCAAGGAACCCTAACACAAAATTGGGGAAATCAGATTATCTGAAGTCTCACAGAGATTTTCCTTGCTTCAGGCCATCGTTTTTCCTTGATGGATATTGAATATAGGGCATTTCAAGGAACCCTAACACAAAATTGGGGAAATCAGATTATCTGAAATCTCACAGAGATTTTCCTTGCTTCAGGCCATCGTTTTTCCTTGATGGATATTGAATATAGGGCATTTCAAGGAACCCTAACACAAAATTGGGGAAATCAGATTATCTGAAATCTCACAGAGATTTTCCTTGCTTCAGGCCATCGTTTTTCCTTGATGGATATTGAATATAGGGCATTTCAAGGAACCCTAACACAAAATTGGGGAAATCAGATTATCTGAAATCTCACAGAGATTTTCCTTGCTTCAGGCCATCGTTTTTCCTTGATGGATATTGAATATAGGGCATTTCAAGGAACCCTAACACAAAATTGGGGAAATCAGATTATCTGAAGTCTCACAGAGATTTTCCTTGCTTCAGGCCATCGTTTTTCCTTGATGGATATTGAATATAGGGCATTTCAAGGAACCCTAACACAAAATTGGGGAAATCAGATTATCTGAAATCTCACAGAGATTTTCCTTGCTTCAGGCCATCGTTTTTCCTTGATGGATATTGAATATAGGGCATTTCAAGGAACCCTAACACAAAATTGGGGAAATCAGATTATCTGAAATCTCACAGAGATTTTCCTTGCTTCAGGCCATCGTTTTCGCTTGATGGATATTGAATATAGGGCATTTCAAGGAACCCTAACACAAAATTGGGGAAATCAGATTATCTGAAGTCTCACAGAGATTTTCCTTGCTTCAGGCCATCATTTTTCCTTGATGGATATTGAATATAGGGCATTTCAAGGAACCCTAACACAAAATTGGGGAAATCAGATTATCTGAAATCTCACAGAGATTTTCCTTGCTTCAGGCCATCGTTTTTCCTTGATGGATATTGAATATAGGGCATTTCAAGGAACCCTAACACAAAATTGGGGAAATCAGATTATCTGAAATCTCACAGAGATTTTCCTTGCTTCAGGCCATCGTTTTTCCTTGATGGATATTGAATATAGGGCATTTCAAGGAACCCTAACACAAAATTGGGGAAATCAGATTATCTGAAATCTCACAGAGATTTTCCTTGCTTCAGGCCATCGTTTTTCCTTGATGGATATTGAATATAGGGCATTTCAAGGAACCCTAACACAAAATTGGGGAAATCAGATTATCTGAAATCTCACAGAGATTTTCCTTGCTTCAGGCCATCGTTTTTCCTTGATGGATATTGAATATAGGGCATTTCAAGGAACCCTAACACAAAATTGGGGAAATCAGATTATCTGAAGTCTCACAGAGATTTTCCTTGCTTCAGGCCATCGTTTTTCCTTGATGGATATTGAATATAGGGCATTTCAAGGAACCCTAACACAAAATTGGGGAAATCAGATTATCTGAAATCTCACAGAGATTTTCCTTGCTTCAGGCCATCGTTTTTCCTTGATGGATATTGAATATAGGGCATTTCAAGG
Organism: Dolomedes plantarius; assembly: GCA_907164885.2. Taxonomy (NCBI): domain Eukaryota; kingdom Metazoa; phylum Arthropoda; class Arachnida; order Araneae; family Dolomedidae; genus Dolomedes; species Dolomedes plantarius. The sequence continues at coordinate 255,855,677 of OU015490.1, forward strand.
AACCCTAACACAAAATTGGGGAAATCAGATTATCTGAAATCTCACAGAGATTTTCCTTGCTTCAGGCCATCGTTTTTCCTTGATGGATATTGAATATAGGGCATTTCAAGGAACCCTAACACAAAATTGGGGAAATCAGATTATCTGAAATCTCACAGAGATTTTCCTTGCTTCAGGCCATCGTTTTTCCTTGATGGATATTGAATATAGGGCATTTCAAGGAACCCTAACACAAAATTGGGGAAATCAGATTATCTGAAATCTCACAGAGATTTTCCTTGCTTCAGGCCATCGTTTTTCCTTGATGGATATTGAATATAGGGCATTTCAAGGAACCCTAACACAAAATTGGGGAAATCAGATTATCTGAAATCTCACAGAGATTTTCCTTGCTTCAGGCCATCGTTTTTCCTTGATGGATATTGAATATAGGGCATTTCAAGGAACCCTAACACAAAATTGGGGAAATCAGATTATCTGAAGTCTCACAGAGATTTTCCTTGCTTCAGGCCATCGTTTTTCCTTGATGGATATTGAATATAGGGCATTTCAAGGAACCCTAACACAAAATTGGGGAAATCAGATTATCTGAAATCTCACAGAGATTTTCCTTGCTTCAGGCCATCGTTTTTCCTTGATGGATATTGAATATAGGGCATTTCAAGGAACCCTAACACAAAATTGGGGAAATCAGATTATCTGAAATCTCACAGAGATTTTCCTTGCTTCAGGCCATCGTTTTTCCTTGATGGATATTGAATATAGGGCATTTCAAGGAACCCTAACACAAAATTGGGGAAATCAGATTATCTGAAATCTCACAGAGATTTTCCTTGCTTCAGGCCATCGTTTTTCCTTGATGGATATTGAATATAGGGCATTTCAAGGAACCCTAACACAAAATTGGGGAAATCAGATTATCTGAAATCTCACAGAGATTTTCCTTGCTTCAGGCCATCGTTTTTCCTTGATGGATATTGAATATAGGGCATTTCAAGGAACCCTAACACAAAATTGGGGAAATCAGATTATCTGAAGTCTCACAGAGATTTTCCTTGCTTCAGGCCATCGTTTTTCCTTGATGGATATTGAATATAGGGCATTTCAAGGAACCCTAACACAAAATTGGGGAAATCAGATTATCTGAAATCTCACAGAGATTTTCCTTGCTTCAGGCCATCGTTTTTCCTTGATGGATATTGAATATAGGGCATTTCAAGGAACCCTAACACAAAATTGGGGAAATCAGATTATCTGAAATCTCACAGAGATTTTCCTTGCTTCAGGCCATCGTTTTTCCTTGATGGATATTGAATATAGGGCATTTCAAGGAACCCTAACACAAAATTGGGGAAATCAGATTATCTGAAATCTCACAGAGATTTTCCTTGCTTCAGGCCATCGTTTTTCCTTGATGGATATTGAATATAGGGCATTTCAAGGAACCCTAACACAAAATTGGGGAAATCAGATTATCTGAAATCTCACAGAGATTTTCCTTGCTTCAGGCCATCGTTTTTCCTTGATGGATATTGAATATAGGGCATTTCAAGGAACCCTAACACAAAATTGGGGAAATCAGATTATCTGAAGTCTCACAGAGATTTTCCTTGCTTCAGGCCATCGTTTTTCCTTGATGGATATTGAATATAGGGCATTTCAAGGAACCCTAACACAAAATTGGGGAAATCAGATTATCTGAAATCTCACAGAGATTTTCCTTGCTTCAGGCCATCGTTTTTCCTTGATGGATATTGAATATAGGGCATTTCAAGGAACCCTAACACAAAATTGGGGAAATCAGATTATCTGAAATCTCACAGAGATTTTCCTTGCTTCAGGCCATCGTTTTTCCTTGATGGATATTGAATATAGGGCATTTCAAGGAACCCTAACACAAAATTGGGGAAATCAGATTATCTGAAGTCTCACAGAGATTTTCCTTGCTTCAGGCCATCGTTTTTCCTTGATGGATATTGAATATAGGGCATTTCAAGGAACCCTAACACAAAATTGGGGAAATCAGATTATCTGAAATCTCACAGAGATTTTCCTTGCTTCAGGCCATCGTTTTTCCTTGATGGATATTGAATATAGGGCATTTCAAGGAACCCTAACACAAAATTGGGGAAATCAGATTATCTGAAATCTCACAGAGATTTTCCTTGCTTCAGGCCATCGTTTTTCCTTGATGGATATTGAATATAGGGCATTTCAAGGAACCCTAACACAAAATTGGGGAAATCAGATTATCTGAAATCTCACAGAGATTTTCCTTGCTTCAGGCCATCGTTTTTCCTTGATGGATATTGAATATAGGGCATTTCAAGGAACCCTAACACAAAATTGGGGAAATCAGATTATCTGAAATCTCACAGAGATTTTCCTTGCTTCAGGCCATCGTTTTTCCTTGATGGATATTGAATATAGGGCATTTCAAGGAACCCTAACACAAAATTGGGGAAATCAGATTATCTGAAATCTCACAGAGATTTTCCTTGCTTCAGACCATCGTTTTTCCTTGATGGATATTGAATATAGGGCATTTCAAGGAACCCTAACACAAAATTGGGGAAATCAGATTATCTGAAATCTCACAGAGATTTTCCTTGCTTCAGGCCATCGTTTTTCCTTGATGGATATTGAATATAGGGCATTTCAAGGAACCCTAACACAAAATTGGGGAAATCAGATTATCTGAAGTCTCACAGAGATTTTCCTTGCTTCAGGCCATCGTTTTTCCTTGATGGATATTGAATATAGGGCATTTCAAGGAACCCTAACACAAAATTGGGGAAATCAGATTATCTGAAATCTCACAGAGATTTTCCTTGCTTCAGGCCATCGTTTTTCCTTGATGGATATTGAATATAGGGCATTTCAAGGAACCCTAACACAAAATTGGGGAAATCAGATTATCTGAAATCTCACAGAGATTTTCCTTGCTTCAGGCCATCGTTTTTCCTTGATGGATATTGAATATAGGGCATTTCAAGGAACCCTAACACAAAATTGGGGAAATCAGATTATCTGAAATCTCACAGAGATTTTCCTTGCTTCAGGCCATCGTTTTTCCTTGATGGATATTGAATATAGGGCATTTCAAGGAACCCTAACACAAAATTGGGGAAATCAGATTATCTGAAATCTCACAGAGATTTTCCTTGCTTCAGGCCATCGTTTTTCCTTGATGGATATTGAATATAGGGCATTTCAAGGAACCCTAACACAAAATTGGGGAAATCAGATTATCTGAAGTCTCACAGAGATTTTCCTTGCTTCAGGCCATCGTTTTTCCTTGATGGATATTGAATATAGGGCATTTCAAGGAACCCTAACACAAAATTGGGGAAATCAGATTATCTGAAATCTCACAGAGATTTTCCTTGCTTCAGGCCATCGTTTTTCCTTGATGGATATTGAATATAGGGCATTTCAAGGAACCCTAACACAAAATTGGGGAAATCAGATTATCTGAAATCTCACAGAGATTTTCCTTGCTTCAGGCCATCGTTTTTCCTTGATGGATATTGAATATAGGGCATTTCAAGGAACCCTAACACAAAATTGGGGAAATCAGATTATCTGAAGTCTCACAGAGATTTTCCTTGCTTCAGGCCATCATTTTTCCTTGATGGATATTGAATATAGGGCATTTCAAGGAACCCTAACACAAAATTGGGGAAATCAGATTATCTGAAATCTCACAGAGATTTTCCTTGCTTCAGGCCATCGTTTTTCCTTGATGGATATTGAATATAGGGCATTTCAAGGAACCCTAACACAAAATTGGGGAAATCAGATTATCTGAAATCTCACAGAGATTTTCCTTGCTTCAGGCCATCGTTTTTCCTTGATGGATATTGAATATAGGGCATTTCAAGGAACCCTAACACAAAATTGGGGAAATCAGATTATCTGAAATCTCACAGAGATTTTCCTTGCTTCAGGCCATCGTTTTTCCTTGATGGATATTGAATATAGGGCATTTCAAGGAACCCTAACACAAAATTGGGGAAATCAGATTATCTGAAATCTCACAGAGATTTTCCTTGCTTCAGGCCATCGTTTTTCCTTGATGGATATTGAATATAGGGCATTTCAAGGAACCCTAACACAAAATTGGGGAAATCAGATTATCTGAAGTCTCACAGAGATTTTCCTTGCTTCAGGCCATCGTTTTTCCTTGATGGATATTGAATATAGGGCATTTCAAGGAACCCTAACACAAAATTGGGGAAATCAGATTATCTGAAATCTCACAGAGATTTTCCTTGCTTCAGGCCATCGTTTTTTCCTTGATGGATATTGAATATAGGGCATTTCAAGGAACCCTAACACAAAATTGGGGAAATCAGATTATCTGAAATCTCACAGAGATTTTCCTTGCTTCAGGCCATCGTTTTTCCTTGATGGATATTGAATATAGGGCATTTCAAGGAACCCTAACACAAAATTGGGGAAATCAGATTATCTGAAATCTCACAGAGATTTTCCTTGCTTCAGGCCATCGTTTTTCCTTGATGGATATTGAATATAGGGCATTTCAAGGAACCCTAACACAAAATTGGGGAAATCAGATTATCTGAAATCTCACAGAGATTTTCCTTGCTTCAGGCCATCGTTTTTCCTTGATGGATATTGAATATAGGGCATTTCAAGGAACCCTAACACAAAATTGGGGAAATCAGATTATCTGAAGTCTCACAGAGATTTTCCTTGCTTCAGGCCATCATTTTTCCTTGATGGATATTGAATATAGGGCATTTCAAGGAACCCTAACACAAAATTGGGGAAATCAGATTATCTGAAATCTCACAGAGATTTTCCTTGCTTCAGGCCATCGTTTTTCCTTGATGGATATTGAATATAGGGCATTTCAAGGAACCCTAACACAAAATTGGGGAAATCAGATTATCTGAAATCTCACAGAGATTTTCCTTGCTTCAGGCCATCGTTTTTCCTTGATGGATATTGAATATAGGGCATTTCAAGGAACCCTAACACAAAATTGGGGAAATCAGATTATCTGAAATCTCACAGAGATTTTCCTTGCTTCAGGCCATCGTTTTTCCTTGATGGATATTGAATATAGGGCATTTCAAGGAACCCTAACACAAAATTGGGGAAATCAGATTATCTGAAATCTCACAGAGATTTTCCTTGCTTCAGGCCATCGTTTTTCCTTGATGGATATTGAATATAGGGCATTTCAAGGAACCCTAACACAAAATTGGGGAAATCAGATTATCTGAAGTCTCACAGAGATTTTCCTTGCTTCAGGCCATCGTTTTTCCTTGATGGATATTGAATATAGGGCATTTCAAGGAACCCTAACACAAAATTGGGGAAATCAGATTATCTGAAATCTCACAGAGATTTTCCTTGCTTCAGGCCATCGTTTTTCCTTGATGGATATTGAATATAGGGCATTTCAAGGAACCCTAACACAAAATTGGGGAAATCAGATTATCTGAAATCTCACAGAGATTTTCCTTGCTTCAGGTCATCGTTTTTCCTTGATGGATATTGAATATAGGGCATTTCAAGGAACCCTAACACAAAATTGGGGAAATCAGATTATCTGAAGTCTCACAGAGATTTTCCTTGCTTCAGGCCATCGTTTTTCCTTGATGGATATTGAATATAGGGCATTTCAAGGAACCCTAACACAAAATTGGGGAAATCAGATTATCTGAAATCTCACAGAGATTTTCCTTGCTTCAGGCCATCGTTTTTCCTTGATGGATATTGAATATAGGGCATTTCAAGGAACCCTAACACAAAATTGGGGAAATCAGATTATCTGAAATCTCACAGAGATTTTCCTTGCTTCAGGCCATCGTTTTTCCTTGATGGATATTGAATATAGGGCATTTCAAGGAACCCTAACACAAAATTGGGGAAATCAGATTATCTGAAATCTCACAGAGATTTTCCTTGCTTCAGGCCATCGTTTTTCCTTGATGGATATTGAATATAGGGCATTTCAAGGAACCCTAACACAAAATTGGGGAAATCAGATTATCTGAAATCTCACAGAGATTTTCCTTGCTTCAGGCCATCGTTTTTCCTTGATGGATATTGAATATAGGGCATTTCAAGGAACCCTAACACAAAATTGGGGAAATCAGATTATCTGAAATCTCACAGAGATTTTCCTTGCTTCAGACCATCGTTTTTCCTTGATGGATATTGAATATAGGGCATTTCAAGGAACCCTAACACAAAATTGGGGAAATCAGATTATCTGAAATCTCACAGAGATTTTCCTTGCTTCAGGCCATCGTTTTTCCTTGATGGATATTGAATATAGGGCATTTCAAGGAACCCTAACACAAAATTGGGGAAATCAGATTATCTGAAGTCTCACAGAGATTTTCCTTGCTTCAGGCCATCGTTTTTCCTTGATGGATATTGAATATAGGGCATTTCAAGGAACCCTAACACAAAATTGGGGAAATCAGATTATCTGAAATCTCACAGAGATTTTCCTTGCTTCAGGCCATCGTTTTTCCTTGATGGATATTGAATATAGGGCATTTCAAGGAACCCTAACACAAAATTGGGGAAATCAGATTATCTGAAATCTCACAGAGATTTTCCTTGCTTCAGGCCATCGTTTTTCCTTGATGGATATTGAATATAGGGCATTTCAAGGAACCCTAACACAAAATTGGGGAAATCAGATTATCTGAAATCTCACAGAGATTTTCCTTGCTTCAGGCCATCGTTTTTCCTTGATGGATATTGAATATAGGGCATTTCAAGGAATCCTAACACAAAATTGGGGAAATCAGATTATCTGAAATCTCACAGAGATTTTCCTTGCTTCAGGCCATCGTTTTTCCTTGATGGATATTGAATATAGGGCATTTCAAGGAACCCTAACACAAAATTGGGGAAATCAGATTATCTGAAATCTCACAGAGATTTTCCTTGCTTCAGGCCATCGTTTTTCCTTGATGGATATTGAATATAGGGCATTTCAAGGAACCCTAACACAAAATTGGGGAAATCAGATTATCTGAAATCTCACAGAGATTTTCCTTGCTTCAGGCCATCGTTTTTCCTTGATGGATATTGAATATAGGGCATTTCAAGGAACCCTAACACAAAATTGGGGAAATCAGATTATCTGAAATCTCACAGAGATTTTCCTTGCTTCAGGCCATCGTTTTTCCTTGATGGATATTGAATATAGGGCATTTCAAGGAACCCTAACACAAAATTGGGGAAATCAGATTATCTGAAGTCTCACAGAGATTTTCCTTGCTTCAAGCCATCATTTTTCCTTATCAAAAATAAGGAACGATGAAAATTTATACTTGTAATATAAATCCGAAACCTTTGCAAATACATATATGTGCCAAAATAAATTTCTTCAGCGACGTCAGAAGAAAATCAAACACCGTCAGACATTGTTCATAAACAATAAAATTGCCGCCGAATAGTTCGTAATCCTCTTATATGCTTGAGAGAAAAATATGCAAATTTAATACGCTCAAGGAACAATAAATTTTGTTTTTCAGACGAAAAAGAAGACTCTTATAATATAGAACAGTAATGGAATTATTTATCTTTTCTCTCTGAAATTTTAGTTTACTGCAGACCATCCGTTACAAAGAATTGGACATATGCGTTTTTTGTAAACAGTTTTAAAAACTGTCGAAGTTTTACTGTTTTCGATTGTTTGAGATAAAAGTAGTGAGGCCTGGAAACTGGAGGATTTCGAAAGTAGTATTTATCGAAAGAATAGATCAACGGTAATACATACATGTCCAAAAAAAATTCGAATTTCTCTTTAAATGGTTGGAAAGAGGAACGTGTGAGGAGAATGGTAATGGCAATTTATTGTTTGTAAAGACAGACTGAAAGTCGACCTAAAATCCTAGAGAAAATAAGAGTAAAAAAGGCTGTTAAATAATTCCCCATTAAATTTATTTCAAATAATAAAAAGTAACATAGTGACATGTCAATTAGTACAGCTGTTTGTAAATAATTATCACTACTGTTATAATAATTATTCATAATTGTTTACAACTAATGATATAATTAATTAATACAGCAAAAATAATTAATTTACAAATTATTAGTTCTATTGTTTTACTACCATTACTCTGAAATTTATTACATTACTAATAAATTCATTCAATATTCTAGTAAAGATATATGTTATAATACTTATTCATAATTGTTTACTACTACTGATATAATTTATCTATAAAAATAAAAGAAAATGTATGAAATTAAAAGGAAATGTAATATGGCATTCGTTAAGTACATAAATGTTACATATTTGGAAAGAGCTTTAAAAACTGATAATTTTTTCTGCGTACACTTATTCTGTTACTTTAATAGTTTTAGGGATACTTCAATTCTAAATGCATACTCCACCGATACAAAACGCAACCGTCATGTTTTTAAAAGTTAAAATCGATGTATTTTTTTAAAAGAAAGTACATAAATTTTACATATTTAGAAAGAGCTTTAAATGCTGATAATTTTTTCTGCGAACACTTATTCTGTTACTTTAATAGTTTTAGAGGTATTTCAATTCTAAATTCATACTCCACCGAATAAAACGTAACCGCCATGTTTTATGATGTAAACACGGCGTGATTCTCACTAAAAAATGAATCGCTGAAAAGAAATGTTTCATCGTGTGTCTTAATTTTTAATTATTTTTCTATTTTTCACACTTTAAATTCAAACTTATTAATTATAAATAGATCATTTAAAGATGTACTGATTTTTTGGGGATTTCTTGGCAATTAAAAGAGAAAAAAAATTTAAATTCAAGGGAACTGTGATTCGAGCGTCAAGTGGTTCGATAGCTGGGCAAAGCGGGGCTAGTTTATTAATATAGCAAAAATAATTAATTTACTAATTATTAGTTCTATTGGTTTACTACCATTACTCCAACATTTTATTACATTTCTAATAAATTCATTCAATATTCTAGTAAATATATCTTGAAAATGTGGTTAAATTACAAAAACATTTATTATTTTTTTTAAAAATGAATGTACGAAGCATATAATAATGTTCGAAACGTGATGCTTTAAATATATAATAAACTAGCTGAATACCCGTGCTTCTCTACGAAGTACATTCAAATTAAATACAACGGTCAATGTATGCAATTAATGCAAAAAAAAAATAAATATATATTTATAATAAATTCAACGGTCAATGTGTGCAATTAATGCCAAAAAACAAAACAAAAAAAATATATATCTATAAAAAATCGTAACGGATATTTTTATAGACAAAATCAGAAGAAAATATTCAAATTAAATCAAATAGAACATACTAAAGAATATAGTACAGTTAATATAGTACTGTTTGAAGAACATTTCTTTTACTGTATTTTAATATTTTTTCGAATAATGTCCAATCGCCTGCCACATTAGAAAGAAAAAAAAAATTAATTGTGCATAAAATTGTACATAAATTCAAAAACATAAAGTTTATAAGTTAAATAAAGTTCTGTAATATTATACCAATAAATTTCCAGTTGATAGCCAATAAACTGTAAATATTTTTTTTACCTTAAATGTCTAATAAGAAACGTAGTTCCAAATGTAATTTTCTTCAATAAACCCTTAAACGTTGCCAATTTCAAAAATCCTTCTTGTATTTATCAATACCTCCACTTGAATCTTTAAAATATTAAATGTTTTACTGATAATAAATGAAAATGTAGTGTGATGTGTTGCTATGGTTAGTTCACTATGGTTGACAAAGAAAATTCAAATGTTCAATGTTTTACTGATAATAAATGAAAATATCGTTTGGTGTTTTGCTATGGTTACTTGACTATGATTGACAAAGGAAAAGCATCAGCTCAAAATTTAGGCCCCTAACTTTCTTTCTACTGATCAGATATACATATTATGATATATAGCCTATGTCCATCTGGAATAATGTACCTTTCAAATAGTGAAAGAATTTTTCAAATAGGTGCAGTGGTTCGGGAGATTACCCTCCACCTACAAAATCCTCTCTCTCTCTCTCTCTCTCTCTCTTTATATATTAGTTTAGATTAGGATTTGATGGACTTCTAAAGGAATTTTAAGTTTATCATCTATATATATAAAACAGTTCCGTAACTGACTCATTCATTCATTCATTCATTCACTGACTGACTGACATACAACGCACAGACCAAACCGCTGGACCTAAAGGGCTGACATTTTGCATGGCGATTCTTCTAATAGTGTAGGGGTGCACTAAGAAAGATTTTTCAAAAATTCTTCTTAGATTTTTTTAAATTAAATTTTTAAGCTGTTTTTTAAACTTTTTTTACGTTTGCATTTAAAATAATACATTGAGGGTTATAAAATTTATATCACGAGAAAGATCATAAAATTTTCTTTAAAATGAAATCTTTTTCGAATCTTTACCTCCATTCCCTGATTTTTGGTGAATTTTTAAAGATTAATTTTTAGAATTTAATTTATTAAATGCTGATCACGTGATTTCTTTTTCTGGTACTTTAAATAAATTTATCGTCACGTGCATAACAACTAAATAAACAAAAAATATTTTTTTTTCGTTGCTAATGCGGCAGACGATTGGACATTATCCAAAAAAATATTAAAATACAGTAAAAGAAATGTTTTAAAAACTGTACTATATTAACTGTACTATATTCTTTAGTATTCTTTATATTAGATTTAATTTTAATATTTTCTTCTACATTATTTTGTCTATAAAATTATCCTTTACGATTTTCTTATAAATATATATATATATATATATATATATATATATATATATATAAAACAGTTCCGTAACTGACTCATTCATTCATTCATTCATTCATTCATTCACTGACTGACTGACATACAACGCACAGACCAAACCGCTGGACCTAAAGGGCTGAAATTTTGCATGGCGATTCTTCTTATAGTGTAGGGGTGCACTAAGAGAGATTTTTGAAAAATTCTTCTTAGATTTTTTTAAATTAAATTTTTAAGCTGTTTTTTTACTTTTTTTAAGTTTGCATTTAAAATAATAATTTGAGGGTTATAAAATTTATATCACGAGAAAGATCCTAAAAATTTCTTTAAAATGAAATCTTTTTCGAATCTCTACCTTCATTTCCTGATTTTTGGTGAATTTTTAAAGATTAATTTTTAGAATTTAATTTATTAAATGCTGATCACGTGACTTCTTTTTCTGGTACTTTAAATAAATTTATCGTCACGTGCATAAAAACTAAATAGACAAAAAATAATTTTTTTTTTCTTGCTAATGCGGCAGACGATTGGACATTATCCAAAAAAATATTAAAATACAGTAAAAGAAATGTTCTAGAAACTGTACTATATTAACTGTACTATATTCCTTAGTATTCTTTATATTAGATTTAAGGGGACTTGGTACCCTTCTATTGATGAAAATATCGATTTTTCAATTTTTTGTTAAAAAAATACTTTGACACCTCTAATATATTGGTACAAAGTTTTGAGATGATCGGACGATTGTAAGTGTATCAAAAATACCTTGCATTTTCTCGTCAGCTCTTTAAATGCCACGCCCACTTTGGTATTTACATTCTTTTTACTCTAAAATTTCCTCCCTAAATTACAAATAACCCCGGGGATAACCCAGATAGTCACAAAATAAGAGTAGGGACCTCAATAAATGAAGTATTTCTTCCAAAAATTCTACCAGTATGTCAACGGCTTTCATCTAGTGAACTTCTGGAAATATGCGTACGTTGTGGAACTCAAAATACTGATGACAGTTTGCACAGTGTGATTTGGGCAAAGTTGCCTACAGAAATATTTGCTAATAAACAACGTGTAAAACTCTGTAACAACTGCAGTTTGCGAATTTAATATGGGTACAATGCATACAATAAGAGAAGTACAAAAGACACTAGGAATGAATACAGGTCATTCCAAGAAAAATTTGGTATTGTATTGCATTCACGAAAATTTTTGTTTCGGAAAAGGCATAATAATGCAAAGTACCAACTTACCCGTAAATTATAAAAAATGCTATTCGTAAAACAGAACAGCTATCCAGAAAGAGAGGCGGCGTTACATAATCAGCAGGATGTTTTTAAAATCGTCAAGTGTTATGACCGAGGTTTGTGTACTCTGTTGATGAACCATTGCAACTTAAATTTTAAAATTCTTAACGAAACTTTTAATTTATGCTATAAATCTTTATTACAAATGTCTTGTAATAATATTTATAAATATTTAAAAGCACTCTAAGAAAGATATTTAAATTGTTATTCCCATTTTTCACCAGTTCTCTCATTATTTCTGTTTGGATAAGTTTTTAATAAAAGCCTCTAATTATAACTAGATGTTCACCTATTCAAAGAAAATTGCTATAATTTTAAAGATATATAAGTAGCAACATAACGACATTAATATTACGGAAACTGGAATAGGTATATACAGTTTTTTCAGTGCTTAAATCTTTTAATGGAGTTTACTCAGTTTGCTGTTTTTGACGTTTTACTGTGTTTAAAACACAACTACGTCTACAAATATATGTCAAATGACTCCATTATTTTTTTGTATGTTTAATATAATGTATTTAATAAAACTAGGGAGGTATTTTACAATATAATGAAAAGAAAAAAAAAGAAAAATCGAAATGTTGAGGAAACCATGTTTTTTGCTGATTTTTGCCTACACTTGTACATTTTATTTTTTTTCTCAGAAACTAATTCATTATATGTAAAATCGATCCCTGAAACTATAAAATATAATGTCATAAACATCTAATAAAAAAATCATGTTAGAATTTTGAGAACTAAAGGAGAAGACCAATTTTTAAAATTCTTTAATTTTTTTAAAAAAAATTTAAATTTCTCAATTTTTACCCACAAAATAATTTTTATTCTTGTTAAAATCAGTTTGTTTAAGTATTACCTATAATAATATGTGTATACTATAGGTAAATATACTTCTGCAAAAATATTCCTTCAAAGAGTACTGAGTCCCCTTAATTTGAATATCTTCTTCTACATTATTTTGTCTATAAAAATATCCCTTACGATTTTTTTATAAATATATATATATTTTACATCAATTATATACATTGATCGTCGTATTTATTATATATATATTGGCATTAATTGCATACATTCACCGATGTTTTTACTTTGAATGTACTCCGTAGCGAAGTGCGGGTTTTCAGCTAGTATATATATATTGCATCAATTGTATACATTGATCGTCGTATTTATCATATAATATATATATACAGTGGCTCCCAAAAGTGTTCGTACACTTACGAATTTCAATGAAATAGGGGTCAATCCATCAATTAAAATGAATATTTCAGAATGGGTATTTAATAATAAGATATATAATCTATTCTTAACAAAACTACATGAAATATTTTGAAAACATAGTAAAACTTTATTTTTAAGAAACCAGTAATCAAAAAGTAACAAAAACTTTATCTCACAAAAGTCATCGTACACTGAAATATTTTCGGATAAATTCATAATTAAAATTATCATCTTGCGCTTTATTTTTATTTTTGAATTATGGTGGCATGTAAAATATCGTTTAGCTTTAATTTTTGCTTGCCTACTTCGTAATTTTCTATTTATTATTTAAAAATGGCTCGTAGTCGTAAAGAAACAACAAACAGCATTCGAAAATTGATTATTTTTCATCATAGTAGTGGTAAATCAGTTCGGAATATTGCTAAATTACTTAATTTATTCCTTTCTACTGTGCAGTATGTGAAAAAACGCTTTAAAGAAGAAAATCGGATCGAAAACAAGTTAAGAAAAGGCCGTCCGGCAAAGTTAACAAAACGTGATCAAAGATTTATAATTAGAAAATTTGTGAAAAATTCACGTTTGAGTGCCATAAAAGTTTCTGCAGAATTCAATGAAACATTTTCTACTTCAATTTCACCTGAAAATTTTTGACGAGTTCTCAGAACAGCTGGATTACATGGGCGTTCTGCCCATAGAAAAATTTTTGTGAGTGAGAAAAACAGAAAGTTTAGGCTTCTCTTCGCACTATCAATGATAAATAAGCCCCGAACCTATTGGAATAATGTCTTATTTGCCGATGAACATTTTTGGTGCTGATGGGCGTATAATTGTATGGAGAAGAAAAAATGAGGGACTTAATCCCAAGAACTTAGTAGGAACAGTTAAGCATGCCGGTGGAGGTATCCTTGTGTGGGGGTGCATGTCAGAATCAGGACTAGGAAATTTGGTATTTATTGATGGCATAATGAATCATGCTGTTTTGATAAATATTTTAAGAGACAATTTTAAATTATCAGCTCAAAATTTGGGTATTGGAAACAACTTTGTTTTTTATCAAAATAACGATCCTAAGCACACGGCTCTCAACGTTCGCATCTGGTGTCTCTATAATTGTACACAAGTTTTGAAAACACCACCTCAATCGCCAGATAGGACCCAATAGAACATATTTGGAGAAAACTGGAGGTTCGAGTACGAAAACACGACATTCACACGAAAAGTGAACTAAAAACAATTATGATGGAAGAATGGATGAACATTGATGCAAAAATTACAAAAGAACTAAAGCAATCTATTCCCAGACGTTTAAAAGCTGTTGTGGATGCTAAAGGATATCCTACTAAATATTAATTTAACGAAAAATTAGAATATTTACTAATATGTAGAGATTTTTTACAAGTGTACGATGACTTTTGTGAGATAAAGTTTTTGTTACTTTTGGATTATTGGTTTCTTAAAAATAAAGTTTTACTATGTTTTCAAAATATTTCATGTAGTTTTGTTAAGAATAGATTATAGATCTTATTATTAAATATCCATTCTGAAATATTCATTTTAATCAATGGATAAATCCCTATTTCATTGAAAATCGTAAGTGTACGAACACTTTTGGGAGCCACTGTATATATATATTTGGCATGAATTGCATACATTGACCGTTGTATTTAATTTGAATGTACTCCGTAGCGAAGTACGGGTTTTCAGCTAGTACAATATAAGAATCTGAAAAATGTTCACAAACTATGAGTAAAAAAAATAAATTTTTAGTGTTAGAAAAAGAGGGAATGCGAGAGTTCCGTAACCTTGGACATTTCCTTGGGAACATTTAAATCTACCTAAATTATGTACCACGAAAAAGTAAAAATTGTGAAATCTCACCAATGCACCTTGGCTTGAGGATGATTGATTGATTACTTCAATCCACTTATCAGTTTCATTGTGTCATTCAAGAAGTGTTATTTACGTAATTATTTACCACAGGTATCTGTAAGTTACGCTTTAAATCAGTACCTCTCAAACACATACCCTTTAGGGTACGCGTGGGACTTTCATGTAGTACGAGAATTTCAGTAAAATGAGAAAAACCAATCAGATACTTGTAAAATAATCAGTAATATGATCTTGTACATTACTTTTAGTCTTGACCAAGGAGTGCAATAAAGGTTGTCTCTTCTAACGAAACTACCGCGGGTTATTAACGTATGATTACTTATCGTTACTTATCTTTTTTCTATGTATATATGTACGTATATATATATATGTCAAAATTTTGGCGCATTTTGGGACTTTTCTGTTTAAACATTTACTGCTTGCCCAAGCGATACATACTGGGTTTGGCTTGCTGCCAAAAATAATAACTCTCGACGCAGGACATCTGAAATTTTACTTTCCGGAGGACCGTTATGGAGGAACGTAATCCTGCGTTAAAAATAAATTTCAGGACCACTGATTTAAGTGCCAGAGCCAAGTAACAGCTAATTTTACATTATGTCACAGTGCTTAAAGAAATTGAAAAACTTATTCTCAAAATGATTTTTTTTTCATTTCGCCTTTCGCAAAATATCGTATAAATAAGACATGATAGAAACTGGTGATTGATCAGTAGTTTGAGGTATTCTTGAAAGCTTGCAAAAATGGTTTTACAATCTATTTTTTTTTATTTAGAGCATAGATTATGCTCATTATATATAAAAACTAATACATACTTGGCAGCACGTTACGCCTAAAACAAATCACTTTACTATCCTGTAGTGGTGGCAAAATTATCGAAAACATCGAAATCTGATTTCGGAAGCATTACAATTCGAAATAAGAAGGTGTTTTTTTAAACCTGAAACGAATTTTATTTTTAGAGGTCGAATACAGTTGTAAATGTTTGAAAATTTACTTAAAGTTTTTATCAACGAATCAAAAAGGTTCCCTTAAACAACTCTTCAAACTGAGATTGACCTTCCAGTTTTAAAGTAATATTTTATTTACAGATATTTGCCAAGTTTTTTTTTAATTAGACTAATTATTTATTCGACCATAAACTGCGCTTGAGATTAGTTGCTTATTAATCAAAGTTCAGGGGTCAATGGCTCTTATAAATACAAAATTCCATCAATAAATGAGCCATCCAGAAGCCTAATCGGTAAAATCTACTTTTGGGAATTATCGAAACGTTAGAGTCAAAGCACTTGATGGACTCCTAACTTTTTGCATGCATAATAAATTTTCCAAATAATAAGGATGTAGTGACAAGCATTTTTTGGTCCATCAAGTAATACAAATGGGCAGGTTTAATTCCGTAGACCGGAAATTCCCTCTATGAGGTCAGAGTGAATGGGAGATGGTACGATCAACCCAAATGTCACCGCTCGGAATGTTCGTTCCAATATTGAGGTGGCCCCTGGTTAAATCGGACTCAGACCCTTTTGGTGTTATTATAAATCGGAGCCGCATTCCTCAGCCCGCTAGCTTTTATGGACCTGGTGTGCTGTACTTCCGGTCAGGGGGCTTTGACGACTCCCGTACAAAAGCGAATATTTTCGTGCGTGGAAATTCCAGGAAAAAAACCACCCAATGCGCAGCTTGTGCGCTTAATGGATTTAAACTAGCTATGCTTGAGGCTGACATAGGCCGGCAGACGCTTGGCAATATAAATGGTCAGAAGCGCCAGCGACAGCTCGCGGAACAGTTCGTCAGCTACAAAAGCGGAGTTGCCGACCCCTTGACAATTAAAACTGTACGAGGCACCTAGTCGTCTGGGAATGTTACTGAATAAAGAAAGAAGTAGGTTTCCAGACCTTTCGAGAACGTTCCGCGGAGGTATATAATGTCGCCGAATGCGAGGTCAGTGATTAAGAGATGAAGTTAGTCAGAGTTAGTTAGTTAAAGATCAAGATATATTGACGCTGGAGCCGCAGACAAGGAGATACTGCTGGTCCTGAGAAAGACTTGAATGAGCGCAGTGACAACTCAAGTCTGACCTTCCTCGTCGATGCCGTGAACGCACGAATTTAATTATATATATATATATATTGTAAATAGCCTGTATTTAGTCGAGAAATGCAATTAAAGCATAAAATACAAAAAAGCTGGAAGTCTTTCATTTAAGGCAAGGTCCTCAGAGGGCATTAGAAAACACAACAACAACAACATCAACATATGAAAGAACAGTTTGTAATAATGCTTTGTATGCCTTTTACAATCTTTATTTTTTGCAACAGTTTTGCTTTCCCATGTCCCAGATTAATCGAGAATTTATATTTAATTACGATACTTTTTTTTACGAAATCATTTTAAACTCTATGAAATGCAATGCATAGACTAGATGTTACCACGAGTCTATAGCTCTCTGTATATATATACACAAATTTTCAAATCCTAGATCAGATGATAATATTCATCATTTATAGAGCAGATCCTTTGACCAATTGATCTGACTGTATGCATAAAACGGTTTCAAAATTTTAGAATTTTGCCAATTTTAATAATTTGGAATATTTCTCTCGGTAGAAACTTCTGAGCTAAATTAAAATATAGTACAGTGGACGCTCGTTAATTCGAACTCAAAGGTTCTCAAAAAAAAGTTCGAATTATCCGATGTTAAGAGAAAATATATAACTTTAAATGTGTATCACTGAAGAAGAAAATCTCCTAGTATGTATAACCCCAGAAAATATATTATACTATGTTATCTACAGTTAAACATATTAAAAAGCAATACAGACTTACCTTAATCATAAAATGGAGCAGAAGATTTGCAGTATAAAGTAAACTTTTATTAAAAATATGAATTACCCTTTGGGAAAAACTGTAAAATGGATGTTTGGTTCTGTTTATGATGCCTACATTGTTCAGCCAGCTTCTCGATTTGAAGTAAACATTTCAATTCATTTTCAGAGGAAGGTTATTTCTGAATAAATGCTTTCAGAGTTTTAATAGAGTCCATTATGGCTTTGTCCATTATGGCGCAATAAAAATATCTTTCGACAGGTAAGTAGAGAAAAGCCCTGGCAGTTTCCTACCGAAATTAGTGCATACGTCTTCGTTTACATCAGAGTTTTGGCCACATACAGTTTGATAAGAAATATTGTGCCTTGACTTAAATCGAGAAAGCCATCCATCACTGCATTTAAAATCTTCAATACCCATTCGACATGCCAATTCATCAGCCTTCGTCAGCACTAGGGGTCCATTTATCGGAAAATTTCGAGATCTAACATCCTGAAACCATAGCAGTAGAGCTTTTTCTAGAACTTATTGGGACGCATTTCCCATGCGTTTCCTTCCTCTAGCAAATTTTGATTTTTCACATTAATCTAAAATTGACTTCTTGTTTTTCAAATTAGTTGACAAGGCATTTTTTTTTAATTCCATAGTCAGCTGCTAACTTTGTGTTACATTCGCCATTCTCTACTTTCTTCAAAATTTCTACCTTTGTCTCCAAAGTTAGGGTTTTGTACTTTCCACGTGTAGACATCCTGAATTTTTACACGTTCACACCACACAATGAGGAAGAAAATCTAGACCACATTATCTTGTCTGCACTGCAGTTATAACTGACGCAGCTCCCTAGAACCTGTAGTAAAGACTAGTTTTTCTTAAATTCTAAGAAAATCGATCCAAATAAAGGAAAATTGCTTTTTCGGTTTAGCACTAATAAGAAGGACAATAGCTACTAACGTTTAGCGGACATGCAATAGTCTAGGAATGCAGGCATGGGCCTCTTTACACAGAAAAGAAATTTTGACACACAAAATAATAAATACAGTGTGTATTTTCTCCATTAAACGAGGAAAAATAATTTTTTTTGTCAAATTTTTAGTTCGAATTAACCGAAGTGATAAAAATTTAGTTCGAATTAACGAGATATTTTTAACATTAACTCCAATACAAGTTTTTTGGGGCCTTTGGATTAGTTCGAATTAACCGAAAGTTCGAATTAACCGAGTTCGAATTAACGAGCGTCCACTGTATATGGCTCTGTTATATGGATCAATATTTAGCAATTTTAGAAACTATTCACTAAGCTGTTTGTCTGAACTTTTCGTGTCTGGAATATATCTAAAACTGGAATATACTGAACGCTATATCTATGGTGCCCGGTATAAAGGGCTTAAGGCAAAAACAGTGATTTAAATATACCAAGTTATTGGCTTTTATACCATTCGAAGAACAATAATTTCGACTTGAGTCTTTCGTACAAAGAAATGTAATTTTGTATACAAAATTGATAGACCCAAGCCTTTTATACAAGTCAAAAGATTTTTTTTTTATCAATACTAACAAATATCTAAAAATCACTTTTTTTGATTTAATCCCGTTATACCGGGCCCCATAGATATGTTCTCAATAAACAGATATATTGAGCAAAATTTATCTAGATAAATATAAGTTTTTTTTTTAACAAACTAATTCCTTAAGTTTATATAAGAGTTCAGAGAGAACAATTAAAACTGTAAATTTTAAATGTAAGAAAGAGGCGTAATAGAGAAAAAAAATTTACACCTTGAGGCATTATTTTTATGTAAATAAATTTTTAAGATTTAAATTATTCCAGGAAAAAACTGATATAGTATGTTTCAAAAGCTCATATATTCCTTTGGGGGGGGGGGCGCGAAATTTATAAAAGGAATCCTGTTACAAGGTACAATACCATTTTGATTTGATTATCGGAATTTATGAAGCTGTAAATAGTAGACAAATTTTTTCCATAGGATAACATTGAGGTGAGCTGATCCAATAGGGTTAGTACACAGCAGCCTTAAAGCACAGAAGATATTTATAGGTCATAGTGTCAAATTAACAGCTTAAAAGTGGGAAATCGAACGAAGTTTGGATTTCTAATCGGAGAACCCATGACAAATAGTATCCCGACAATAATCCCCACCGCATATCAATTTGAATCTCCGTCACTTGAATCTAACTTCATGCAACATTTTCTCGTTCGAGTTATGCAACTCTGCCTTGAACTCGTAAAGAAGAAACATTAAAATGTTAACTACGAACGTGTACATCAGTGGCCGACTAATGGTGTGAGGGAGGGGGTATTCCTTGCCTCTGAGACAAGCAGATTATGCAATATCGTATTTGCTAAGTGCCGTGCCGATTAAGTCCGTGCAAATGAAGCAGTAGTATATGACGGGCTAGCTTTATTTAAGGTAACAGTTAGATTTTAGTACGTTGTGGTCTGCTAACTTACTAACTGTAAATGCAGTTAGAGGTAAATAATTTTTTTCTTCGTATGTCAAGTCTTCAAGGAATTTGTTTTTAGTTAAGGCCTCTCTGACTCTTATCACTAGGCTCTTGGAATAATTCACTAATTTAGTTACGAAATAAAATAAATCCTTTATGTTATTTAAATCAGCTTAATATTATATAGATCTTTCAGTTTTATTTCTTTTTTTCTTAATATCAATAGATTCAACCTAGAAGCAATTAGTGAAAAATTGATAAATTGATGTTTTAAGTACAAAATTATAAAGTACTAGCTGAATACCCGTGCTTCACTATGGAGTACATTCAAATTAAACACAACGGTCAATGTATGCAATTAATGCCCCCCAAAAAACAATAAACAAAAAAAATTATAAAAAAATCGTAACGGATATTTTTATAGACAAAATAATGTAGAAGAAAATATTCAAATTAAATTCAACGGTTAATGTTTGCAATCAATTTGTATGTTCAATATCTATAAAACATGCTAATTTGAATTAATTTCTTAAAAATCTTCCCCCTTAATTAGTCTAGTGGTTAAATTTTATCTTTTACCGTATTTTAATATTTTTTTCTGAATTTATTTCGTTGTTAGGCACGTGACGCAAAATTAATTTAAAGTATCACAAAAAAAGGAACCCCGTGATCACCATTTAATAAATTAAATTCTAAAAACTAATCTGCGAAAATTGACCAAAACTCATTCAAAGGAGGTAAATTTTCGAAAAAGTTTTCATTTTAAAGAAATTTATATGATCTTTCTCATGATATAAATTTTATAACCCTCAGATTATTATTTTAAATGCAAACTTAAACAAGTTATAAAAACAGCTTAAAAAAGTTACAAAAACAGCTTAAAAATTTAATTTAAAAAAATCTAAGAAGAATTTTTCAAAAATCTTTTTTAGTGTATTTCTACACTATAAGAAGAATCGCCATCCAAAATTTCAGCCCTTCAGGTTCAGCGGTTTGATCTGTCTGTCAGTCAGTCAGTCAGTCACTGAGTCAATTATGGAACTGTTTTATATATAGAGATTTAAACTGATGCGTTTTAACACCATATCGAGACTAATTAAAAGAAATAACAAAAGTTTTATTTTGTCTCTCTATGAAAATTATTTTAATAGTAAATCTTTTATACCAAAAATACTCCAATTCTTCCTTTTCGTTTTAATAAAAACTGTTTCACTTTTGCTTATTTCTTCTTACCTCTCTATAGAAAAGTATGAAAAGCATGGACAATATACTAACTTTAACAAAAGAACTCGGTAATTTCTTTTCTTTATGCAGGAAAAAAAGCAATGTTCGTCAGAATTGTGCTTTGTTTGATTTCGAAGAAAGAGAGAGATTAGATGAAAAATTTAAATCCTATTCTTCCGATCACATTTGAATAGGAAAGAAAAATTTCGAAGACATTCTTTGCCTTAAGGCTATTAAAGCGCATTTGGTAATTTGCTATTTCATAAACAGTTTTTGTCACAAAAAAGGAATTTAGAAGAATTTCATGCGTGTTTATGACAAAAAATATGTATACAAACTGGAAATATTTTTGCTGAAGGTTTTCATTGATTCTTCAATATCTCTACTCTTACGCATATTAACGCTTGTACATATAAATGATGAATACATATTTATTTTTTTATTAATATATGCAATTTTTCATTATAGTAAAAGGAGAAGCATCCAGACTCCTCGGTAGGCTCTGAACTTTTAATAATTTAGTTTCAAACTTTAGTTAGTTTAATAGCCGGATGTAACTTACTTTTGCTAACATTCTTCAACTGCTTAAAAGTATATACACTAAACAATTTACTATTATCATCAAGTACAGAAGGTCGTTCGCACTTTATGGAAACGATTTTGATAGTTAAGTTTTATGTATAAATGCCGTAATTTCTGCGGTGATTTACTTTTATTTGATAGCCATGGTTCTTGGCAATAGCTCTAGCTCGAATTTTCCATGAAAGTAGATTTTTGCTTAGTAATGTTAAGTCAGTTTTACCTCATTCCTCTTAGACCGTTTTTTAAAGTTCGTTCAGTGTTCATAGATGCCGTTTTCCTAAGGCTCGTATTAAAAAACTGAAATTGCAAAAGTCCATTGGAGAAGAGACAGGTAATTTTACAGGTATTTCATTAAATGGAATACATTTTATTCCTGTTTCTGATTCTTTCTTTGCTAAATAAGCGGCAGTTGATTTAGACGTGTGACTAGAGGCTTGGTCCATATGAAGCTCAACTTTATTAATGGCCTTTCCATATAAGGCTTGAATTTATTCTTCAAAAATGGGTTCTAAAATATTTTGCTGATAGTAGAGTGAATTAATTTTGGCTTTACTTGAGACTTTTTTATTTTTATTTTGCCGTTGTAACAAAATCCTGCTGCTATCATGAAATCCTTTGAGAACTTTTCTGTACACTGACGTAGCCATTTCGTATGGTCATTCCCGTCAGTTGAGCAATAGAAATTTGATCTTTTTTTAATACAGCCACTTAAATACACCCATGCCCCATCGTGTGTTACCACAAACTTTCATTTTTCAGCGGCTAGCTGTTTTTTTATATAATTTTCTACAATTTGTTTTTCTTTCAGCAATATGCTTTGACAAAAGCAGATGAACTTTAGGTTTAAACATCTTTTTTAACTTCAACTCTTTATGAATGATTTTGCTTACAGTGCCAGAAGACATTCCTAGTTTCGATGCAATGGATCTTTGAGTCGGCGTATTTTCTTTTAGGATCAGAGACTTCACTTTCTTGATATTTACCTGCGTTCGAACAGTCTTAAGATGAGGTTTGGTGCTCATGTTTTCATTTTTACTTTCAGTTAGACGTTTTTTCCCTTTCAAATTTAATATATTATATATACCTATTTTTGAAATGCCATAACCGCAATTTTTACACCACTTTATAATTTGCTGATACGAATATTTCTCCCCGGAAAGTGCAGTTACGTAACCTTCGAGCCATCTATCAATTTTAGGAGCCATTTTCAAAATAAATCATTTATTTTACATTCGAATCAAACCAAAACAATAGCAGACGATTATTCTGAAGTTGGCAAATTTTTATCTCAAAATGCAAACGCCAAAATAAAATTACAAAATCGTTTCCATACGAACGACCTTCTGTACTTGTGTCT
>OU015490.1:255884291-256069291 GCA_907164885.2 Dolomedes plantarius
CGTTTGTCACGAAATTAATCTATCCTGAAGCCCCCTTAAAATTTTTGTTTACTTATTCTTTTACCACTAATTCCTTAACAACTTTTCACCCCCGTCCCCCTGAAGGCACGTGCACAATGGAGTAGCTAATTCCACGTGGCATGTCCCCAGAAGAGAAAAACACTAATCAAATTTTGAAAATCCCAAATGACTATAACCGAAAATGATTGCTTAGTAGGGCTGCAGTCCCCAGTCAACAGAAATTAAATTAAAACTTAAATAAATAAAAATTAACCCTAACCTAAATTTTCCCATCTGCACTTAGCCAGATTGAATCGAGGAGTGGTTATATAACACATAAGTCTCCATTTGAAACATCCTTGAGTTGACATAATATCAAATAGAAAAATATCAAAATTGTACAAAATACTAAGAAAAACATTATTATCAAACTTTTATCAAAATACAAAACACTTAAAAATAAGTAGATGTAGAAAATATCACTTAAACATATCACATTAATTATAACATAAAAGCAATTATATTATAGGCATGGACTTAACTTTCAAGCTTATTTACACTTCTCAAAACAGTTTCCTTCTCAAAAATTTTTGTTTATCAACTTCAATTGCTAACTAAAACTCTAACCAATATGGGAATTGAAGGAAGCATGTAAAACTGCTCATGCTTGTTCAAAACTTCTAAATCCTTCACATAATTCTTAAAATATGTTTAATTACTCACATTTTATTCAATACTACATTTACAATCCTACCATTATCAAATTTAAAACATATCAAAATCCCTCACTTTATTTTAATGAAAAGAAAATACTACTATCCTTAGTTTCCATACCTTATTTAAAACAAAATCACAATATCAAAAAATTTTTACTCAATACTATGAAAATACACTTATTTAAACCTATGAAAACAATTGTAACCCAAAAACACTTTATCAGAATCAACATATAAATCACAAAGAATATTTACAGGAAGTGAAACGACCATTGTCAAACCAGGATCAGAATTAGTTGCACAAATTTCAAAATTCTTCTCGTTTACAGAAACTTTAAACAATATCTTAACATTCTAAATTATAATCACTGAAATCAAATTGTAAGTTAGTCACTCAGAGGATCCAAAATAAACATTAACATCATAGTTTTTTTTTTTTAAACATATAATCGCAGAATGCGAAGTCAAATGCGTTAGGCGCTAAAGAAAAAAAATCAAAAAGGAGATGGATCTCTGAGCGAGAAAAATTCTATGCTTAATAATTTTAATAACTACTCCTTAACTTCATATCTTATACTTTGCTTTCTCCCCCTCCCCAAGGAAAAAGATGGATAAACATTTTAATTTCATCACCAAATAATTTTCAAAATATTAGTTAATTTTTCTGTAAACATTATAAAATCTTTCATACTCAAATTCTTTGCAACCAACAAAACAGTACACATAAATTCCAAATTTTATTCAGCAGTCTAAACTCCACTGAAAAATAAAAATGTTAACAAACCAATGGGAAGTGTCAGAAAAATTAAATGCCCAAACCTCCAAAATTGACCAAAGTGAATCTATTCTTCAGTAAACAAGGGTGGGAAATATCAATAACTCTTATGGGCTTAAATTACAATAATATTCAACTTCAATAGGCAATACTCAATTCTCAAATATTTCAATAATTCACAATGTAAAATTCTTCAAAAAGCTCAAAACTCGAAAATCTCAATAATAATCATCAAAACACATATTTTAAACCCATATTTTATGTAAATATAACTCCGACACAACACATTAAAACGTCATTTGTACATCAACTTATCATTTAAAAAAAAATCACAATCCTAAGATTTTTCAATTTAAACATTTTTTACTTTTTTCCCCTTTAAAATTTCAATTTAAAAATTATCATTAAGCACATATTTTTTTTAAAAATAATAATATTTTTAATTTTCTTTTCACATTTACTTTTTTTTAAAATTTTATACCTTGAATTTACTTGAGAAGAAAAAAAATTTGGTTGATAGTACATTACGTGATGGCTCCCTAGAAAATTTGCACACACCTGCTTTGTGATAGCCGACGTCCATGGCGATGTCGTTTTGTCAAAACACACAACGTTGAACTCACGATGATATTCGTGAAAATCACTTTCCACCGTAGACACGAATGCCCACTCAATGAGCAGAACACAGACGGAAGAAAAAAAAAATCTGGAAACTGCAGCGATGTCCGCGATTAAAACATCCATTGAAAATAAAAATCTTGATCACTTTTACACACAACACACTGCAGGAGCAAAACTACCCACATCACCAGGGGCAGAAAAAAAACGTCGTGTAAGCAGCGCACCACATCAACTTTGGCGAACATCAGAAAATGGCAGCTGAAAAAAAAATCCAAGATGGCAGACATCAACTTAAAGGAAAGCACCTCGGAGCACGAAGAAGGCACATGTTGTTCTCTGTGGCATCATTCAGATTCAAAAAAACTCCAACGCAATCCACTTGCAACGAAAATTGGAAATTTCACTTTCCACCAACGTAGCACGCCGTCACGGAGAATGGGAGATCGAAAACTGGACAAATTCAACAAATTTAATAACTTTAATTCTAACTTTATTTAAACGGCTATGGGGTGATAAAATTTTTTCCCTCGCGAAGATTACTGGATCCTGCTCCACTTTATGACGATCTTAAATTCTCGTACTCCCTCTTAATACTTACTCTAAAAATATGCAGTCAGTAACATCGTAGGCCTGTGGAAATAAATACATTTAATTTACAGCTAACTACTTTATTCAAATTGCTAATTAAAACCCGATTCAATCCGACCATTTTCGATCTCTCATCTCGTGTAACGCGCACTACTTCACAGTTTGGAACCCAGGGACGCTCTGGTAAATCTTTTGTTAAAACTCAAGCGGCAAAACTACGCGCATGCCCTGTGATGTCTATAGAGTGTTCGGGACGATTCCATATTATATAATAGTTTCACTCCTCGCAGCCCGTGCCTGCTCCAAAAATAGATTCGTTCGCTCGAGTCAAGGTTATCTCTCAAAAAAGGGTATTAGCCTGAAAATGACGTTGCGCTCGTTCTCTGCTGTATTAAACTAATTGCGTTCGCCACAAAATTAATCTATCCCGAAGCCCCCTTAAAATTTTTGTTTACTTATTCTTTTACCACTAATTCCTTGACATATATATATATATATATAAACTTATGTTATGACCAAAGTCTGAAGTCTCGCCAATTCCCGAAATGGCAGGCCAATTCTAGGATTGTCCTGCTAGGAAGACTTATATATTTTCTTAGTATAACAGAGATTTCCTCATGATGTATAAAAGCTTTATAAATTTATAAAAAAATATTCTATTCCCCTCACTCACTTTGACTTAAGTTTTTACATTTTCAATTTTACAATCATAGTTTTACTGTTTTGCAAGATTATATTGTATATTATTTGATATGTACAATTAGTTCAAGAAAAATTTTTCGAACCAAATTTCAAAACATATTTAAGCAAATGAATGCGTATTTTTCCTCTAGCGGAGTCACTTGTCGTGTAGACATTCGTCTACAATTCTCCGCAGTTTGATGGCCATTTTATGAAGGGGACACCATATAGCATCACCCCCTATGAAGGGACGACACATACGAAGGTATTTTAGTGGCGTGACACCCGGATTCAATCCGAGCACCCCTAGTACCGAAAGCCAGCGCGCTGTACCACACGGCCACCACAAGCCAAAAATGCGTATTTAGGAAGAATAAACTGATGTGATTTTGGCTACATATATCCATAAGCATTTTGGTGTTGGATCGCGAGAATTATAGTTTTCTTAAGATATGATGACTCTTTTTAAAATTTAATTTAAAATTAGATGCTTGCGTAATACTGATTACTCACAAAAATATCATAATTCTAAGGGAGATGGATTTGTTGTTGTTGTTGTTGTTTCTAATGCCCCCCTAGTCTGAAGGATTCTAATACCCCCTGACCAGGCCCATATAGGCTAGCGGGCTGAGGGGTGCGGATCCGGTTTATAATGGCATCACAAGGGTCAGAGTCCGTTTTAGCCAGGTGTCATCCCAATTTCGACCGATCACACACAGGGTCGACATCTGGGGTGATTGTACACTCTCCCACCCTTTCTGACATCTTAGATGCACTTTCCGGTCTACGGATTTGACGTTCCTATATTCGGCCTAGATACGAAAGTTTTTAATGGCGCTTGCCGGGATTCCATCTGAGTACCATCAGTACCGAAAAGCCAACGCACGACCACTAGGCTACCTCGAGCCCGATGGATTTGTATCGAAATAAACCCTAAGAATAAACGCAAAAGTTCAGAAACGTGCTGTAGTAGTTTCTCTTCATAAAGCAGTACAATGGAAACCTTTCAAACTATGACATTATTGTTCTGTTACTCAAAGTTTATAATCCGCGTTATATCCTTACTAGACTGATGATAAAACAACTTGAATACTTTTTCTATGATAACTACCTCTTTATTCGAAGTGCAAAAAATAAACACTGAAATTAAATTAGGCTAAATCAATAAGTTTTTTCTCAAATATATTTTTTCCAAAGAAATCAACTCCTGCAACAGATGAAGATAAATGACACTCATAATAAGGAGGAAGTGAATTAAAATTTTTGATCGAAAAAAAGGCTAGAAAAAATCTATCAATATGCATGTTTTATGGGGACATTTATTTTTTTACTCCAAGGAAAAAAGGAAAAATTATCTTTACTTTGGAGAACATTTCCAAAGTAACTAATGTAATAAAATTAATTTTATTTTAGTCATACGTAGACTTATCATATGTAGTTAAAAAAAAAGATATTTTTATTTTGATGTAAAGCGAAGTGTAAGATTTTTTCAAACGTAAGTATAAAACTATGGGCATTTGTTGAAGAAATAATTTTTAAAAATACCGATAGTTACGTCCACTTTTACACATAACACAGATGGGTTTAGTTTTGTTTATCTGCCCCGGCAAAATTCACAAGATAAATCTGGTTTACATCTACAATTTTGACCATAATCTGCAGAAGAAAGCACTACCCGATCCAGTAATCCTCTTTCCCCAGCCAGTATAACCTCTTGTAGATTAAATTCCCCAGAGATTTTTAAAGTAAAGTAACTTACAGTAACATTTTGCTGATGCTACGCAACAAATTCGTAATACCAGCTTTACGAGGTAAGGACAAAATAAAATCGTTACTTAAACAATTTATTCATGACTCGACTGGACTGTATAGATACGATATTACTTGCCACTAAAATAAGCATTAAAGCTTAAAATAACAATGACAATACTAGAATTATTACCTCTACTCCAAAAGAAACTCTACACTTTTACATAAAAAATTTCCCGTCATATCAGCATTGTATTCTATATTTTGTTTCTGAACCGTTGATGAGTCATGAGATTACAGCCCCTTGAAGTGGATCCACTGTCTTACATCAACACCTCTATCATATTCCCTTAACCTAAAATTACAGCATGCTTTTAAGATGTTTTTACTGGAGACCACCTGTTTTTCGACAGTATATATATTGCATCACTACGTTATAGGCTTTAATCTCAATTTTCATTATCCCCTTATATATCTCACCTAGAATATAGCAGGCATAAATTGACCCTAGCCGAAATCTCCTGGTTTGTCCTAGGACTTCTATAACGGACATATAGTCATACTATCTAATTTATTAATACTTTTACTCGCCTGCTACGAAAATGAAATAGGGATCTGCTGCTTTCATTTGAATAAGGATGCGCCAATATACCTGAAGGTTATTAAATAACCCTAAAACAATGGATGCTTGCATGTGTTGGGGCAAACAAGGAAAGACAGAGAATTGGCCTTTATCATATATTTATTTGACAAAGCTCAAAATTCATTTATAGTGCAATTAATAACAGAATAATATTCCCCTTCATATTAACATTTAACACATGAAGAATCAGAAGCAGAGGCAAAATATTTGTTCAAAGTAATTATTTTTAGAGTCTATCAGGAGGCATTTACTACTGTTGGAGAATACAGGGATGCAAAATGGCTTCGGCGACAGCCATTTTGCACTATTTTTTCAGATACTTTTTTACTATTTTCTCAGATACTTTTTATATGTTTGTTGCTTTTTAATATTTACAGAAGATATTGTAGCGTCACGATGAAAGGTTAAGGCGATTCTCTGAGGCGTTGCTAAAAATTACTACTATGGGATCCATAACAAAGCAAAGACAGAGTCATAATTAGAAAGCGAAGGCCAATTGTTTAAAACAAAAACTCAACAATTTATTAACAAAAAAATTAAACAAAATTAAACATTATACACTTTCGACATATTCACTTAAATTTACGTGCAGATTCATATTGTGCGCTCCAGGACCCATTCCCGGCCCCAAAACACAGGAGCTTAGAAAAAACACGTCTACACAGGGCGCATTCAACCAGCGTCTCTCTTGAAAGTCTGGATTTTCAGCCGGGGGCGAGGCAGATTATCGGCTGACAGCTCTTCTTACTGCCGAAACTTTATCGCCCGCCGAATGTCACTCGCATGAAGCTATCGCTAAGAGAAGACAGCTTTATGACGGGGGTGAAAACATTTTCTGTTTTCGAAACAGTTACCCGCACCACTTGTTAGGGAAACCGCCCGATAAACACAGCTGTGTTTCGTGCAATCTGTGAGGTCTTAGGAAAAAATAACCCCATACTGGTAGTACGCTACAATATCATGAAATCGGCGCTTTTGTGTCGGACTCACGAATTAAGTTGTATCGAGTATTTTCACATTAAAATTCCCAAAATTTCAAAAAGTGGATTTTACCGATTTGGCTTTTGAGTGGTTCATATGTTGATGAAACAAAAACTACATTTCAAACAGAATATGCTCAATTACTACCTAGCACACTATATTTCGGTATCATCCGAAACATCACATTTTCAAATCCCTTTTATTAAGATTTTTTTTTTAATTTTCTAATTTTGCTTAAATTTTAGTTTTGTATACAATCATAATTTTTGGGGGGTACTTGCTTTATTATAAAAGAACAATCCCTTTTTAATTATGCTTAAGGGGATGGTGGACCTTTCAAAACGATTTTTGAAATTTTTACCACAGAGATATGAAATTTTGTATATATATTCATTAAAGTATAACAATATTAAACACCTTATAAAATTTTATAAATATTTTTTTAAAAAGATTTTATAATTAAAAAATTTAAATTAAATTACCCTTCTTTAAAATGCTCCTTGCGACTCAATTTTAAACTTTTCCCCTTAATTTTGCCTTTATATTGCTTATAAATACATTCTGAACAAAGTTATGTATTTTTTTGTACTTTCGTTGAATAGTTAATTTTTAGAAAATATTTTTATGCTTGTACTCTGAATTTTCGCGAAATTTTTGTACTTTTCTACACTAAAGTTAAGCTTTTATAACCTAAATGACCTCGAATCCTAAAATGGATACATAACTTTATTTTGATGTATTACAGGAATCGTTATTATAAATTTCATAAAATTTCGTCAAACATTATGACGCGAGGAGCATCTTAAAGACTTGCAAATCTGGAAATTTCTCATTTTGAGAAAAAGTCATTTAAAAGATAATTTTTTATCTACCTTTAATACTTACTACTCTAAAGCCACCGATTTTTCATTTTTCCTTTCACTACACATTTTAAATGCATTTCATTCGAATATTTACATGTTTTTAAAATATTAATACACCCTCAAAAAAAATTCCAATTTTTGCTCGATTTTTGGTAATTTGAAAGTCCACCATCCCCTTAATATGTGTATCTAATTCTTCATCTTTAAACTAGGTTACATATTTAAAAAGTTCTTTCATCAAAATCTTTGTTTCCTTTCTGCAGTATTATTAAAGACATTCATCTAAAGATAATCATCATATTAAAGATAATCATCTTTTGAATTCAGTTCGAAATTTTGCATGTTTTGTTTCTAAAAATGCCGGATTTTACATTTGCTGATTTTATAAGGCTACCTCTCTATCATTCGGATATTGTTTGAAATTATACAACTACGCATACATGCATATAATTATTTTACTACTCATTTATTATTATTAAAGACCGTTTCACTATCTCTCTAACGCTGCCTAAAAGTGTCTCTATCTCAACTTATATATATATCGAATTTTTTACAGCTGCTTTATTAAAGAAGAAAACATCTTTATCTTTCTAAATCTTGAAGTGTTTCTAACTCACCTTTAAACTGAGTTGGAAATTTCAATGTCACTTCGCAGACAGAGAGAGTTGCAATTAAAACTTTTAGCTTTTGTTGAAACGAATTCTTTCATAATTTTTCTTTACGCAAAATACCCTATGGCAAAAAAAGTCATTATTTCAGTGTCTCGAAAGTTTGAATGCTTGATTTAACATTATCTACGATGGGAAAAGACTTACAATAGTTTTGGTTTTAGTGTCTCGAAAGTTTGCATGCTTGTTTTAACATTGTCAACGATGTATAAGTACTCGTGATTAAAATTTGTCTAAAAAATTGCAAATTACAGTCAGTTTAAGGATAATTCAAAGCTGAGGAATAAAAACACGCCAGTAATGTAACTGCAACAGCATAGCATTATATGCTGTTGCAGCATAGACTATTATTAAGAGATCAATCTAAGATAAAGGAAGTTATTAAGAAGCTCTCTCTCTCTCTCTCTCTGTATATATATATATATATATATATATATATATATATATATATATATACCGGGTGCGTCATAAATTCGTGCAAAGTTCAAGAATTCGTAATAAAAAAAATAATGCTCGGAAAAATTTTCTATTTGCGCGAATAGGATCAGAGGGACATTGGTTTTTTTCCAAGTAAAATAAAAGTTTCCAAAAGTAACCGAAAGAGGGCGCTTTTACGTAGCCACGTTATGTCTGCATTGCAGGAAAGACATGCGTTACCTGTTGTCACATTCATGCAGGATGATGCCCCGCCCACATTTCACGTGATATCAAGACGTTCCTCTTGGAATCTTTCACTGAAGACCAAGTTCTATAAGTCGCGGTTGTAAGGTTCAGTGGCCCTCACGATCACAAGACTTGACCCCGGCAAATTTTTAGTTAGGGGGATACTTAAATTCTCATGTGTACCGGGCTCCCCAACCTCATTGGTGGAACTGAAAAATGTCATTCGACAGACAGTCGCTGCCATCGATACTACAATCCGCTGAAATGCGCTTAGTGACTTGCAGATTACCATGTGCTGGTAGTAATGTTGAACATCTGTTACTTTAAAATAAATGCACAGTCTCATGTTAATGTGATCTGTTTGATTTTCTGTTTGAGTTTGCCTGACTTGCATAAAACGTCTCAGTATGACGTGTGAGTGCCCTCTTTTGGTTACTTTTGGAAACTTTTTTTTTACGTGGAAAAAATCCATTGTCCCTCTGATCTTATTGGCGGAAACAGAAAACTTTTCCGAGCATTGCTTCTTTTATTATGAATGTTTGAACTTTGCACGAATTTATGACGCACCCGGTATATATATATATACGAGGGAAGGTGATTAAGAAAGTCACAAAAGATCATAAAAAAATAACTTACAGTGAAAATCACTTCAAAGCTATTTTTATTTCTCAACATAATCTCTATCAATAGCTATGCACTCTTTCCATAGTTTTCTCAGTGCTTCCAAACCAGCTCCATGAAATTCTTTGGGTTGCTATCTCATCCAAATGATTACTTCATGTTGAACCTCTCCATCATATGCAAAGTGTTTGCAAACTATTTTTCTGTATCCTAATGAAGGTTCAACATCATAATCATTTTTGATGAATCACGGGTTCATCCCAATCAACCTGTATCAAAATGTGCTTCAATGCAAAACCATCTTGGAGGCAAACGATTTGTAGATGATGAAGTTCAACATGATGTGGCTCAGACAGCAACTCAAAGAATTTCATGAAGCTGGTATTGGGGCACTGATAAAACGGTGGGATAGTTATATAAATATTGGGGGAGATTATGTTGAGAAATAAAAATAATTTTGAAGTTATTACCACTGTAAGTTATTTTTAATTATCTTTTGTGACTTTTTTAACGATTTACCTTCGTATATATATATTCGTATAAACTTCTCCAAGGTGGCCCAAATTTTAAGTGAATAAATTTTTTTCAACAAATTTTAAGCGAACAAGTGTCACGGAGATCACCTGTATTTTATTCCCTTGATCCCCGTAGAAAAGGTTTCAATAACATAACAGAGTAGAGAAGTTATTGCAATGTTTTTGAAAGTTAGGAGATATATACATATTTGTCTAGTGGGCGTATGCTCATACTGCGTTGCTATGCTGGTTGCTAGGATTTGTAGAATGGTAGAATGGCACCATGGCACAATGCTACGCTGAATAGACCATGAGCAAGTTAGTACACAACTCATTGTTTGGGTGAGTACTCCGCAGATGCACTAATTTTTGCTGTACTAAACTACCGACTGTAGATGTGCAGTCGACACTCATGAGCCAGATATCCATCATCTGGGTACTTTCATGGATTGATAGTTTAATGGTTACAGTTAAAAGCTGGATAAGTGCATACCTTTCCCCCTATACCGTCATCTTTCATAATATGCGGGCTAAACAATCCTGAGTGTTGCAAATTGCTGGTATTGTAGACACCTTTATTTGTCTTTGGCCAAAGAAGGACACCATAGAAGGGTATTTTCAACTACTTTTTTAAACGTAGTGCCATTTAAACCAAGGTTTCATATTTTTTGGAGTTGCAACAAATAGCAGTTGAAAATGCATTACATTTGACATTTAAAAGTTAAATTCTATTTTAGAATAATAATGTCTGTGAAACATGTAATATGTTTTTGAATTTCGAAGAGTTTTCAGTGGATACTAACAGCAATTACTTATTATCTCTTAATGTAACCAGATCTCAGTGGTCAGTATTTTTAAGCAATATTAAATACCTATCCACAAAATACATCTAAACTCAAAGTTTAAAACTCTAGATCTATCTCTGAAACTGATTAAGATAAATGATAGCCCCTCTTTTCTTGTCAGGGGAAGAAAAAAATTCTAATGACCAAAAAAATTTAGTCGGAAATAAAGAGAAAAAATTCCCTTCAATATGTGGTTTTCTTTCCAGACAAGATACCTTTCTTCAGACGGAGGGAAAAAAATTTGTTCCGTTCCACTGGATTTGTCAAGGGAATAAAATCAATCTAAAGGAATAACGCAATTTGGAGGGTTTAGATTTTATCAGGAAAAGTTACTTTTCGAGGGATAACAAACAGCAAAAATAAAATTCTGTCATACGAGATTCGTGTTAATGGAATTCAATCATTCATTTCTAATCAAATTACTAAATTAATTTGAATATTTTTCCTCGAGAAATCTATAGTTTTATTGCTTATATTTGCACTTCGCGAATTTTTTATACCTTAGATTTATAACTCGTGTGCAAGAAATGCCACAAGTAAAACGTAATATACATACATGCAGCGTGTAAATTTTAGGTGAAACATTTTTTATCATTATAGCATTAAATTAATTACAACATCTCAGAAGGGTTGTCCCTATGACACGTCTTTCGAGATAAAGAATCAAGTAGCACTTTCAAAACTTTTGGGCTGGACTAAAGTTCCTCTACAGGTTTGAGAGGGATAAAGCATATTTCATGCAAAAATGTCTCAATAGATTTAAGAATCCCGTTGTTGAACTCTTATGATTCAGTAGATATCTCCTTTTTAACGATTTACATTTGGTAAAGGGGTGATAAAAGAAGATGCAGATTTTATAGAAATATATTTCTACGGATTTGAAAATCTCGTTGTTAGACTGTTGTAATTTAATAAGTATCTCTTTTTCAAACAACGGGACGCGGATAAGTTGTAAAAATGGTTCAAGTTTAACACTAAAAATACTGATAATTAAGATATACTCATTTTTACGGACTTTAAAACCAATCATTTTGACTAGGTTGGTGGATTTTACGTTAAAAGCGAAATTCAGCAATGTGATTTAAAATAATGTCCGTTACATTATTGCAGCCTTAACCATTAGGCCTAACACTGTATGAAAATCATGCTTATCTACAGCTTTATGATTAAAAATAACTAATAAATATCGAACAGATAATATGTTTACCTGAGTTTTAGGTAAATTTTACAATTAATGAAAATAGGGGAATTTCACAGAAAATGTTTTGGTAATAAATTTGCAAGAAACTTTAATTTGTAAAGCTATTTGAGGTTAGGATTTACTCAGTGACAAAAACGTATCAAGTTATAGATATCTGGAATAGCAAGTGAGCATCTTTTTGTATGTATATTTAATAGGGCATATTTGCAGAATATACATTTTTTGTCATAAGCGGTAGATAAGATACGTTAATAAATATAATTAGCAGTTTCAATATGTAAAACATTGTATGTATATATGTTTCGTATAGATTTAATCGATCTTTGACCGTGCATTTAGTTTCTTAAATACTTTTATTAATATAGTCTCAACCTTATCGTCGAATAGCTGGCATAAAACTTAAAAGTTATCTTTGAAAAATATATCCAGTGCGGCGAACACTAAGCTTCTGCAAGTATGAAAGGCAATTTATCGCTCTCTAGCTGACACATCTTTAGTGATATAAGTGGCAGTGATCCTTTATTAACGCCTTGGACAGTAGAAAATTCCTTCTCGTCAGAAAAGCCCTCATCTTATTTCTCGATAGCGTTGTTATAAGAGATCTATTATCAATGAAACTTCCACGATAATAGCTTTTGTAATTTGCTTTTGTCACGTAGCTTTCGTAGTATGAAATCTCTCATTTAAGAACCGAGTTCTTTTGCATTAAAGCTATATCACTGATTTCACTTTTATATTCTTAATATCAATTACCTTTAAGAACAGCTTCTAATGACACTGTTTAAATTCTTGTAAATTAAAATTGTCTTTCGTGTGTCATACTTAGGAAACTTCCAACTGTAAAAATCCATCGCAACAAAACCGGATTAGACATTATTACCTTGGAAGTTTCATTAATAATAGTAGATCTCCCGTTTAAGAACTTCTGAGTTAGGGCTTGAGGTACACCTAGTGGTAGCGTGTTTGGCTTAGGACTAAGAGCATTTAGTTCGAATTCCAAACGCCCTTAAATAATTTCGTGTCTAGGCCGGATACGGGCACGTTAAATTCGTAGACCGCAAATTCCTTCTACGATGTCAGATAGGATGGGAGGAGGTACGATCTCTCCAGATGTCGCCCCTTGGAGGTGCTCGGTCAAAATTGAGGCAGCACCAAGGGGCGTGTTGGTTCACCTGTACGGTGCCCGTATTGAAAGCAATCAACGATTCTCGTGGTTCAAGTGCGAATGTCTTCATTGATAATTGCCCCGCTTTGGCAAACTACAACTACAACTGAATTTCTGAGTTTTAGCAAGATTGTTTTATATTATCTTTTTTTGTGTTTACTGGAGGTTTTACTTTATTTTTGAACAGAACTTCTTGTTTTGATATGTTTAGCATTTTTTGCTTGATATAAGGTTTGCGCAGATTTGTTCTACAAGTAGATCGTGAGGAATTACTTTACATTTGTCAGCATTTTAGTTTGGTAGCGGTTATTTATGAGGCTCGTTCGGTAGTGTTCTTCGTATTGGATTTTGAAATTGTTTTTTATTTCTAGAATTAAAGCTCTCTCTTTCTCTCTTTCTGGTTTTTGTATTTAAAGGATTTTTTCAGTACTGTAAGACTTTGTGACTGCAGTGTTACTTTGTGACTGCAGTGTTACTTTGTGACACATAGTAATTTTTTCGTATTTCGGATCTTGCGCCTCGCCCGTGATATCGGGTAGGCAAAGAACAGTGCCAATAGCTTATCCGACATACAGAGACACCTATTGGCCAGTGTCCGAAACTCTTGCACGCCACTTCGCTTGGCTGGTCAGTATATTGTTCAAACCTGTTGTCAGGCTATTGACTCAAACTTCGGAAACTTTGTGTGCTGAAGGCATTATACAACCAACTACCACAGGTAATTATTCTTTATTGTCAATTTGTTAGTAAGATTGTGGAGCAATATAATTGTTGTGTAGTGATGTTTCCGATATATATAAGGACATAACCTAAATATTGAAAGGTGACGGGGTTACTTTGTGACACATTGATACTGTCACAAAATAACCCACAAAGTCGACCCACCTCCTCCAGCCGCTCGATGTTTCATTTTTCCGTACTCTAAAATACCACTGCAGAGAGAGAAGTAGGATTATCTGGAAAATAACTACCCGAAGGAGAAGAATGGGCCGAAAGACGAATTTCCTCATCTTTTCAAAGAATTGTTGGCTGCCCTCGGCACCCGATGTCTTTTTGATGTCAAAGACATAGATAAAGCTATCCAATATTTGTAATATATATATAAAATTGTGTATCAAGATTTTGATTAGCGTTTTACTGTCTAACTTTGTGTCAAGTAGTTTTTCCTCTTGGATTTCATGGCAAAAGCACAGATGTCACAAAGTAGCCCCACTCGGGGCAACTTTGTGACAAATTTTAACTTTCATTTCGCAATGGCAATTACAGATCCGGGTTAGCGCAATACATTACTACGTAAGGAAAGAATGTACCAATGTTTTGCAATTGCTCGTTTAGGGCTGCTTTTAAAACTGATCGGTTGCCACAGGAAAAAACTTAAAATCCCTCAGAAAGTAACCCTATCTTTCGGTACGGATAATGTCTTAAAGGTTCAAATAATATTGTTAGCATTTATAATGTTTGGCTGGGTTTGTTTGTATTTAAGTGTTTTCGGATATTTTGTTTCTTATCTGACTTCAATATTTGTAAATGGTTCAGACTGAAAGTGTCAGTGGAAAGAATAACTAATTATGTAGAGACGTCGTATTGCCTGTTTCTTCGTCAGTTAGTTAGGGCTCATCTATAAAAGATATTGCACTCAACTAACCGCATTCAAGTTTGGTATCCTCAAAATATACAGATGCAACACAGATGTTTAGCTGATGCATGATAATTATAGGCAGATGAGAGAGGGATTTGATAACGTTTAATCTAGATCAGGGCTGGCCAACCCAATACAATTTTGGGGCTACTTGATTGGTTGGGATGGAAAATATCTGTGAAAAGGATAACTAATTATGTAGAAACATCGTATTGTTTGTTTCTCCTCAATTAGCTAGGGCTCATCTGAAAAAGATATTGCACTCAACTAACCGCACTCAAGTTTGGTATCTTCTAAATATACAGATGCAACACAGATGTTTTGCTGATTCATGATAATTACAGGCAGATGCGAGAGGGATTTGGTAATCTATACTAATAAAGAGACAAGTGGATGTCGAGAGATCACGTGACCGTAACTCATCCGGGCGGGCACCGATCCTCGAAAAAAAATGGCCGACAAATATACAGGAAACGGTGTAATTTTTTTTCTCATGAAAGTACATAAATGTTACATATTTGGAAAGAGCTTCGAAAACTGATAATTTTTTCTGCGTACACTTATTCTGTTAATTCAATAGTTTTAGATATATTTTCATTCTAAAATCACTCACTGCTGAGAAACCAAATCATGACCGACAGTGGATGGCCGACAGTGGTGCTGCCATCTGTCGGCAGCGACGGGAATGAAAATTGAAAGGAATTTTTTCACTTGAATTTAATACATTTGTAGGCTTTTTTTCTTTTGTGGGGCCCGAAGTACATAAATATGTTACACGGATGGCCCGAGCCTAGCGGGCGTGGCCATCTCAACATAATTTGGGGGTCACCTGAGAAAAATATAAATAACAGCGGGTCAATTGTAATTTCCGGGCGAATTTTGATGTATGCTGAGGGGAAGACGAAACTGTCTTCCTCAAATATCAGATTTTAAATTTAAAATAATTTAAAATATTTAAATTTAAATTATTTAAAATACATACAAATAAATAAAGGGTCCTCAGAAATATAGAAAAAAAATTGTATCATTCATCTTTCAGAAAATTATATTCTTGATAAAAATATATGCTTGGTGAAAAATAAATTTTGGCGATATCAAAATGTGTATGTGTTTTGCAAAAAATGTGAAAATTACAAAAGGTAACTTAGTAAATGGAAATATTTTTGCAACTAATAACTTGAAAGAAGCAATTTTTTTGAACGCCATTGTTTGAAATCCCTATACATACTATAACAATAAAAATACATTTGAATTTTGGAAAAATTGAACATTTATTTAATAAAACTTAACAAAATCAGCTTTCTTCACAAAAGGAAATCAAGTTTGATTCACAAAAATACAAAACATAAAACTAGTTTTCTCGATAATCAAAATGTAGAAAAATATCTAATGAAATGCTTGCGGTTGGACACTTTATGCAGATAGGGTGGTAAGTAGATTTCAGAGAACGAAACAGGACTGAAGGTGAGATAAATTTTTAGCTGTAGTACTACTTCCTTCCTTGTACTGAGTGCTTTCGCACAAAAATGATGCCAAACATGAAATAAGTGAGTGAAGTATTTTAACAATAGTTTAATCATATACTCTTTCTCAACTACTTTAGTGCCATGGGCAGGTAAAAAAGTTTTTCCGGACCGCCAGTTGACATCCCTGATACAGAGTTTCAATCGAGAGACTGGCAGCCTTAAAAGGTTAAACATCTCAGTGTGACAATTGTAACTATCAAATGAATTATCGTGGCTTGTTAGCTTTTTAGTTTCTTGATTTGATTTGGAGAAGAAGGAAAAAAAGGAAAGATAAGAAAATATATATTGTTTTGTTGGTTTCAGACAGTTCATGTTGAAAGAGCATCCAGTCTTCGGATTTTCAGATTCCGTGTGTTTGCAGAGGATTTGGTCAAAGAAAACAGCAATTATTTTTAAGACTCTGACACTTCAATGGATATTGTTAAAGTAAGATTATGATGGTTTCATAAAATGTTAGCAGAACAGTACTTTGTAAAACAAACTTAAGAACTACTGTCATGTTTTTGTCTTGTTGAATTTAACAGGAAGTTCCAAAATTAAGTTATTTAACTGTATTATTTACTTCTTATTTATAAAATAAAATTGAAACTGATTATTTAAAAGCATGCACAAAATTTCAAAAATTTTTTTTTATGTGGTATATTATACAGCCATTAAATATTTAGCTTAACCCTTTCAGGGGCAACAAAGTCTACCGTTTGCACGGTGGAGACTTTTTCCCGATTTTTTTAATCTAAAGAATCTTGAAAAATTTTTCAATTAAAGGTTGCAAAATGTTTTTGCTTCTTTAAACTGATAACAGATGGCAGTACTAGCCATATTGCTCCTCATTTAACTGGAATACATTGAATGCAAGTGGAAAAGAAAACTAGATTTAGGAGTTTGCACTGTGCAAACGGTGCCCCTCAAAGGGTTAAATGTCACAGGATTTCTCCAGTTTAAGGAAGTGTTTGGGATAAACAAGAGGAGAAATTATTTTAAGGGGAGTCATCACCTTTACACAAGTTGAAAAAACAGAATTTTTGCTCTTTGTTCGAACTTCTATAATTTTTTTGTTATTGGCCATAATATATGAAATTTTCAGTATTACTTCTCTAAACTTTATAGATTATGTTCCTTGAATTAATCTTATTGCAAGTAAATAAGAAATTTATTTATAAAGTAAGAAGTGAATGTATTTTCTGAAAATTTCAAATTTATACTCATACACTGCGCGCAGACTTACAGCAAGACTAATTGAGTTTCGATAATTTTTGCATTTTTATGATGCCAAAACATTAGGAATATTTCGACACCTATTTAAATTTCAAAACACCTAAAAATATTTACTCCAGGACAATCAGATTTAAGAAAACTGAAAAAACCATTAAAATTGCAAGTCAAATGGTATAAATTCATAGTAACATAATTTTTTAAGAAAACATTAAGTGCATATTTTTGGTGGCATCATTATACACCTATCCTGATAATATGAAAGCAATACCTGCAGTAGTTTCTTTTATACGGTGCGCGCAAGCATGAAAATGATCATTACGAGAAAAAGGATTTTTAAAGTTCCCGCACTGGTAATGTTTCTATTTGAACTACTTCTTTCATGTCAATAATTTCTAACGTTCTAGTTGTAATATTTTAACGCGGTTTGTTTTAAATGATTCAGAAATGCTCAAATATTCTAAAAATGCAAAAAAGTAAAATTCGATTTTTTGAAGATTCAGAGGTGATGACTCCCCATTAACTAATTTTAGACTTGTAAACATAATTTCAAGTAAGCCTAGAAAGATTGGTTTTTCTACATTTCAAAAATGAGTTTTCCTAAGATACTAATAACTCATTTAAGAGTTACATTTAACTGATAAGAACTAAAAAAAAGAAAAGTAGTTCATATCGTTAGACTAATTCTTCCGTTAAATATACATATAATCTTTTCCAAAATATAGAAACATTATTAAATGAAGAACGAACGGAATTTCCCAAACTCTTATCAAAGAAATTTAATGATTAATTAGTTTATCTGATCAAGTACAAGAAAAATTAAAACAATATTCTATTCCTCAAATATCATATTTTATCCTGTCGTGACATCGCCCAAGTAAAGCCCATAAGAGATACCTTCGGCAGAAATTAATCGTATTTACACAACACAACCGTACAAACAAAATCGATAACACGTACACAATACAACTCCTTTTACCTGAGGAATTTATAATTACAGCATTGTAATTCATTTTGTTCAGTGATATTATCAAAAGACTTCGTGTTAGCTGTAGATAGTACCTTAATTATACCGTCATTCAAAGCGTCTGAACATATGCTGAATTCACAGATGGCTTTCATTGAACATTGGTATAAGCCCCAACATTGTTATGCAGTTGTTTATATATATATATATATATATATATATATATATATATATATATATATATATATATATATATATATATATCCTCTGGAAGACTCTATAACGAAATTTGGGAACAGAAGAATGAGCATTTTTGGTTGGCGATAGCATCTTGAACTGAAAGTTGTAGTACAAATTCTGTAATTGATTTATTTAGCCGAAACAAATTAATTCTAAAACTAAAATTATAGAAGTTTTATCTGGCAACAGAGAAAAATCTTCCGGTTACGAAATCGCCGCTAAAGGCACTGTTCATCGAAATGGAGCCATCCATGCAAGAGAAAGCGTACTGTTTTGGAATACGCCAAAACATCATCGTTTATCGTCGCTCAAAGACATTTTCGCAAGAAATTCGGTAAAGAAGCACCGCATCGTCGCACCATCCAACGGTGGGTGAAGCAGTTTCAGGACACGGGCTGCTTGTGTAAGAAACCCAGACCAGGGCGACCAGCAGCCAAAACCGAAGTGGTTGGAAAAAATCC
Organism: Dolomedes plantarius; assembly: GCA_907164885.2. Classification (NCBI taxonomy): domain Eukaryota; kingdom Metazoa; phylum Arthropoda; class Arachnida; order Araneae; family Dolomedidae; genus Dolomedes; species Dolomedes plantarius. The sequence goes on from OU015490.1 coordinate 255,903,632, forward strand.
GTGAAACGCTTTTACGAAGGCCAATAAAATCAGTGCGTCGTGCGAGTTCCGAACTCAATGTGCCTCATGCAATAGTGTGGCGTGTGTTACAGAAATGTCTAAAATTCCGGCCGTACACCTTTCAGATGGTTGCAGACGTTAAAACCTTCCGACAAACTGTAGCGCAATGCTCTCTGTAAGAATTTGCAAGATATGCTGGAGCCACTTTTCCCGTTTCTGGCAAAGTTAATCCCATAATTTACGATTTTGGGGCACGGAAAATCCATATGTTGTAATGGAACATGAGCGGGATTCACCAAAGGCCAACGTTTTCTGCTCCATTTCCGACATTCGTGTGTTTGGTCCTTTTTTCTTCGTGGAAAAAATCGATTAGGGTACATTTAACAAGGTATGCTATTAGAGTGCTGTTCCCTCTACTGGAGGAAGCGGTTCCTGGCTTCATTCTCTAGCGAGACTGTGTTCCAACACATTGGCATAAAAACGTACGTCAGTACCTGAACTATAGTCTACCCCATCGCTGATTGGCCGTGCTGGGCCAGACAATATGCCATTGACAATATGGCCCACCGAGATCCTCAGATCTCATCCCTTGTGATTTTTTCCTATGAGGTTTTGTTAAAAACAAAGTGTTCGTGCCTCCATTTTCCCAGGACTTACAGCAACTGAAGCAGCGAATAACTGAAGTGATCGAATCGTTAACAAAGGATACTCTACCACGAGTGTGGCAGGAACTGGAATGCCACATAGATATTTGCCATGTCACCGGAGAGGCACACATAGAACATTATGGAAACTTGGATAACCATAGTTTCACTATAAATTTGAATTATCAAAATAAAGTAATTTCAGCGTTCACATGTATGCTTTCTTTTTTGTCCCATTCAATTGTTTCATTCAATTTCATATATATATAAATAAATACATATATATATATATATATATATATAAATAAATACATATATATATATATATATATATATATATATATATATATATATATATATATATATATATATATATATATATATATATGTATTATATATATATATATATATATATATATATATATATATATATATATATATATATATATATATATATATATATATATATAAATACACATATATATATATATATATATATATATATATATATATATATATATATATATATATATATATATATATATATAAATACATATATATATATATATATATATATATATATATATATAAATACACACATATATATATATATATATATATATATATATAAATACATATACATACATGTATATATATATATATAAATACATATATATATATATATATATATATATATATATATATATATATATATATATATATATATATATACAACAAAGAATAAACTATTTTGTAGCAACTGAAAAATCAAGTAAATTTTATATGGTTCCTTCAGGTGTATGAATTAATGAGTACATGTAGAAATTTCTGGTTTAAACAGAAGACAATCTAGAAAATAACTACTTAAAATTACTAATAAACCGCATCGGGACGCCCACTGAGATAAGAGCTTACCACAGTATGATTAAAAATTGCTATATTTAGCCTTAACTGCGTACAGGATTTCATCGCTGGTTGATGTGATTGCCGCTAAATTTGGCAATCTTTGAATATTTATTTTTACTGGGATCAATAGAAGGTATTTTCCTTGGCTAATCCGTATTTATCTTGAAAATGATTCCTCCAACGGCAGCTAATTGAAACTAAAGCCTTAAAAAAGGGTATAATTTGATATCTCCTAGGCTAATTAAGATGTTCATTGTTTAGTTCTGCTTTTTATTCATTTCAGAGACTTCCGCATAATTTGTGCAAAAATGGGACACCCGTGCTGCGTCTGTTTTGGTTGCATTGAATATCAGATATATAAAGAGTTTTATTATCATACAAATTTACCCTTTCAAGGAGTGATTTCTTCAGATCTAATAATGATAGATTACTTTGGCATCGAATTAAGCGACATGCAATATTGCCTTATAACGTGGGAGATATATGTATGAATGCATGAATTCATATTTCATTCCTCTCTTACATGCGCATGCATCAAATGCATATCTGTGCGTACTTGTATGCATGATTCAGAAATACACGTTTATATTATGTATAAATGAAAACTTAAAAAAAATTTTTTTTTCATAGTTAGGCCGTTACTTCTATAATGAAATTTAATATTCAATAGAAATTTCAAATACAAAATTACATATTGTTCTTGTTACAATTTTCAAATATAGGACAAAGGATCACTCCATATGCCCTTAGTAGATACAAAATTATATACTTGGTTTCCCTTTATAACAATTCTATATTACTTATATAGAATTTATACGTGGCCAGAGATAGCCTATCGGTAGCGCATCGGCTTTCGGTTCTGAGAGTGCTCGGATTTAATCCAGACAAGCTCCGTTAAATACATTCCTGTCTACGCTGTATATGGGCAGTTAAATCCTTAGACCGGAACGTCCTTCTTTGAGGTCATTGGTTGAGGAAGGTACGATCCCCCAGACATCGCCCCAAGGGATGCTAGGTCAAAATTATAATGCCATCTAGCCAAGTCGGACTCCAACCCTTGTGTGGCTACAGCCGCGTTACTCAGCCAGAAGCCTGTATGGGCCTGATCTGGAACTTCTGGCCAGGGTCACAACATTAGGAACAACAACAACAACAACAGTATTCATGGAAAGGATTAAAAAGTAAATTATCTTTATCGGTAGCATGTGATCCTGTTTTATGAGCAATCCATACCATTTTTCGCAACATTTTCCCTTTTAATATGGGGTCAGGTGATGGCCAAATGTCTAGGACGTTGGCATTCGGTTCAGATCCTGTAGGTTCTAGTTCCACTGCTGGCATGGATGTTTGTAGCCGTTCGGAATCGGCTTTAAACTTATCCCGGTCTAATTATGCTGTTATGAAAAAATCAACTTAAAACTGGTTCCGGAGCATCCGATTTGAAACTAGATGGAACTGGTTTTACTTCGCTCCTGCTCGCCCAATCGGACATTCTCCAGAACTGCTTACAAAGTTTTAAAAAAACTTTGGCAACAGGAAAGGTGTGGAAATTTTTGATTTTCCCGGCTGAAGAACGTTATGTGAAGTCAGTCTTCGAATATTTTCGGCGAGAGTGTCCGTCGGTGTTCTTTTAGAGAGGCTTTTCTGAAGCACGTGGTACGTGAAGCGAGTGGCACAAGGGAGATACTATTGGTCTACGAAGGGTTTTGCAAAGAAGTGAATCGAGCTTATGTAGGCCCAGTTCCTGTGCATGTGTTGAACGGATTTGCACGAATGCGGAATTGACCGATGTTTCTTGGTTTTTTGCTAAGAATTGTGATGTACACGTGCAAATAATTTTTGTGCTCTCCTAACTTAAGTCTTAAATAAAGTGTGTAAGTGAATTCCAGTTTTATTCTTTTATTTTTTTTGCAATGTGCTGATCTTTTATAATCATGGCCACAACGAGAAATCATTTACATATGCCTAGTGTAGAAAAAAGTTAACCGTAGCGTTCCAAACCAAACCAAGCCCTTTTAAAATGGATCATTGTCAGATAAAACAGATACAAAACTATTTCTCAGTAGCATCAATCGCAGTTTATCCTGTTTAATAGCACATAGCATGTAAATGAAATAAGTAAGAGACAAAGAGAATTTCTTTCAGCTTCAAAGTTTAAAGTTTAAACCAATTAAACTGTTTCAATTGGATGGTTTGCAATTGTATTGAACATGCTTTATAATCATGTATTTCGAACAAGAAACGGAATGTTTACAATGACTCTAATAAATTTCAAAAATCCATTTTCAAGAATGAAGAAAACCTTAATGGTCGGGGGATTTCAAATCATCTTGTATAGAACAAAAAAGTCTTTCTCACTATGATACTAGTACAGTAAAAAGTTCCTAAGAGTCCATAGTTTCCTCTTTATTGTTAACTTAAGATCACGGAACAAGTTTCTTTAACTCAACTAAATGTAACGTATTTTCGAAATACAACCTACAGGGGCATTTTCTTTTTTGGCACAACCCCAAAGAGAATCGTCGAATTTAAGGAAGTTAAAAATGTACGAAAATAGCACATTTTTATTTCCTTTAAGTAATACTTACTATTCAAATATTAAAATCAAATCACTCGATACGTCCATTTCATTGATGATAACATCGCCAGTTAAGAAATATACACGCTATGCTGCCTATGCTCACCTTGCTGTAGTGTGCTTTTACGACTATTTATCACTGAATGGTTTATTTAACGATTTGCCAACTTTAAAACAATTTCTTCGCAACGTATTTCTTTCAAATTCGCACAGCGTATATTTGAATTATTTTGATCCAGCTGTGTTGAGGCTTTCCTATTTCGGGTAAAAACTTGGAAAATATATTTTATGAACCTAAATTTACTCGAAAAAAAGTTTTTTTATGTGATTTGAAGTGATTAAAATTCTATTAGATTAAAGTGACTAAAATTCTTTTATAAATTCGCGAGACAAATAATTTTTAATATTTCCCAAGTAAAATAAGTGAAGCAGAACCTTCAACAGATATGTCATAAAGTAAAGATCTCTAAATATAAATTAAAAAAAAAATCTTTTTAAAAGTTTTCGATGACTTTTAATATGTTTTGGGACTTAAGAGTCATTTAAGGCTGCTGTTTACTATCCATATTGGATTATCTCACTTCAATGTTAACCTTTGGAGAAAATGTGCCCAAGGATGGTAACTTATATTGAAAGATTTTATTTATTAAATTGTACTCCATAATAGAGAAAGAAATTTTGCCCCTTGGAGCATTCTTTGTGTTTTTTTAAAGGCAAATAATATTTTAAAATTTAAATCATTCGGGGAAAAAATCTGGTAGAGTGTGTTATAAACGCTCCTAAATTCCTTTGGGGGACGAAATTTATAAAATGAATCCTGTTACGAGATGCAGAAAAGTTCAGGCTATCTGAAAATACATTTTTTATTGGATTATCAGCATTTATGTAGCTTTAAATAGTACACGAATTATCTCAATAGGTTAACATTGACGTGAGCGAATCTAAAAGGGTTAGTACACAGCAGCCTTAAGGGAAAGAATCATTAGAAAATGCGTGGAGACAAAAATAAAATTGTCGCCTGTAATTCTTAAATTTTCTCGAATTCTATTATTAGAATGGTAGTAACCTTCATTAGACAATGTTCTAGGAGCATGCCTCCAGTGTTTCTTTTCAAATGCAAACAGACTAATAAATATTTCTTACGCATTGTGCAAGTCGAAATTTTGCGGACCATTATGAATGAAACTGTATCCCAGATGATTTATAAGAATCTTGTCAGAGAGAACACGAAGCGTCTAATATTCTGTCAGTGTGGAAAGCAGTTTACCGTTTTTTGAATGATAAATCTGCAGTCATGAGTAGAAACAATTCTTCATTAATGTCCCACGAGAGGTAACTTCCGCTCGGTTGGAATCGCATTTCTTGGGCTCAGATAGCGTTATTTAAATCGATCCACTGTCGATAAAACTTCCCCGGATGTGATTTTTTTATTCTGCATGTTTATTCTCGAGCTTGTTATCTAGGCTGAAATTAGCTCTTCAATAACTTGAAAATATAAAACAAAATTGTACTATCAACGATACAATTTTTTTATTTTATTTTTGTATTTAGAACTGGTGTTCGTTAAAGTTTTTATGTAAAAATCTGAGATAAATTTATTTGTATGGTAATTCATATTAAATTACCATGTTTTTATTAACTCGCTTTCTTGTTTGTGTGTGTGTTTGTGTGTTTGTCCAGTACAAATCTTGCAATCGATTTTTAACTAACTTCCCGACTAGCTAGACATTTGAAACTTTTAGAATAGCTCAGAACACGATGACAATGCATTTTTAAAATAATTTTAGTCATCTTTAGGCAGATTTTTACCATGTTTTTATTATTTTCAGTTAATTTTATTTTGTAGACTGGTGCAGCCATCTGTCGGCCGGGACGGGAACGAAAAGTTAAACGCAAGTTATCTTCCAATTAACTTTATTTTCTTTCAAGTTGATGGGATAATTCATCGAAAAAAAATTTAAAAAGTATTTATTAATACATAGAATTGTCAAGTTTATATGTTTCAACAGAAAATTTTAAACCATGGTATATAAAAATTTCTTTTTATCTTGTAATTATTTATACCTACATTTTTATGATAATTGAATAAGTCTCTAAGTAGTGCTTTCATAATATATAAAGATACGATCACCGTATTTACTCATGTATGGGCCGCGTGCTTGTATAAGCCGCACCTTAATTTTGAGACATTTGGGGAATTCTTTTTTTCTAAATTCCATTGTAGACTCAAAGTAACATCGTTCTGCGAAACGTAGCAATGTCGTACATTCCTTAGAGTTCAATGCTTGCCTAACAATATCAGGTACAACATCAGCTGATGGTGGTGAAACTACAGTGTAAAAAAGAGGATTGTATATATATACTACTACACTTGGGAATTATTTCGGACGAAGACAAACTCTTAAGGACTCAAAAGAATTTTATTAAATAGTCCTAAGGTATAATATATACGAACAATAATATTTATAATACATTGAATTGCCGTGGGCATGATACAGTGTAATAGGTTGTAAGGTATATAGATACTAATGTTTTATGGTAGTAAAATGTTCTAAACTAAACGGTGTTTACTGTATTTAATTTTAAAATTTCGTGTATAAGCCGCACTCCACTTTTACGGACCTATTTTATGGAGTAAAACTGCGGCCTATACACGCGTAATTACGGTATAATTTATAACAAAATTAAAATAAAAATAATTTTAGCACACTTAGAACTGTTAAGGAGTAACAATAAGAGATATAAAGATAACTTTCATGTCCTTACTTTTAGCATAATTAATAAATAGAAAATTTATATGGTACTAAATCTTACAAGAGGAATAAAATAATTGGGTCTTATACTACATCAGATAATATATAAACGAGACTTTGGCCATTATTCATAGTTTAATTTTAAAAACAAACACAAAAAATGTAATTTTTCTACATATCTTCCATTCACATTTACACATTTCCACCAAAGTGCTAGCAGTTTTTTGATTTGTTAGTAATCCTTTGTTCCTTAGTTGCATACTTTCATAGCTTATCTTTTTTTTCACTTATGTCATGAACTGTTATCCGTCGGTCGTCATAAATAAGGTTACGAATTTGTTGAATTTTGTCAACCAAACGCTAGTTCTTGGTCTGCGAGGATGACACAAAATTTCGACTTCTCGGCCATCACGTAATATTTGCAACTTTGATAGCGTGTCATTACCGAACACATTTTAACATTTTTATTCGCTAAAAATTTTACAATCATGCGTTGCGCAACTGCACGAGGTACCTTTCGCTCAGTCATCGTTATTGCCACTACATCTGAATATCTGACAAATGCCAAATGATTCTGGGAAACACAGGCGTATTTTCAGTGTTGCCACAACAGTGAGTTTTGATATGGTCTGCTGCTATTACAAATCTCTTTTATATTTGATCAACCTACGTTTATACATCTGAATTACACCCCGAAGCCATGGATTTTAAATTCACTCATCTCAGGTGACTGAAACCGATTAACATTAGACTTAGGCTGTCTGCACACGGAGCAACCCAAAAGAAACTGAAAACTGACTCCAATCACAAACCAGTCCGTGATGAGTCGTAACCTATGTAATTGAATGGAGCCACGCACACGGCGCAACTGGTTACATACCCGTCCGGACGGGCTCCATTCAATTACATAGGTTGCGACTCATCACGGACTGGTTTGTGATTGGAGTCAGTTTTCAGTTTCTTTTGAGTTGCTCCGTGTGCAGACGGCCTAAGTGTGAAAGACCTTGCAAGTTTTTATGTACTCGGGTATTTTTTAATTCTTTTTTAGGGCACCGAATGCAAGGAGTTTCGATACAGGAATCCCGTTTTCGATTACACGGCTTGAGTGCAAGATTTGGTTCTGTTTATTTTTCCAATCCAAATAAATAATACTTTTCTTATCCTTCTAAAATACACTTTGACAAATTCAGCTTTGTAACACGGAGTACTGAAACTGACATGTCACACATCTTAGCTTATTATACATTAGGTGGTATTGCCTTGCTACGTTGACATTGTGAAAAAATTGTTATTGAGTAACTTTACAGAATCAAATATTTGTAAGGTGTTACAATGAAGTATATCTACAACAAAGACAGTTCAGGTAAGCTAATACAGTTTCTACATGTCTATCATTATACACAAATAAGCATAAATGTGTTCCAGTATAACGTAGATGGCTTAGGAATAATAGAAGCTTACGTATTGTTTGGGCAATCATAGCGTACATTTATTCAATGCTACAGGGCCATCGAAAAAGGTTGGGCACATTTCATATAATCATATTTAATGAAATAATTACAATACAAACAATTATTTCGTTGTGTAATGTACAGAATTTAATAGAATTTTACCTTAATAAGTTTCAATATGAGCACCGTTAGTTGCTCTACACATATCAAGTCGATAATCAATCTCTAACCAGGTATTACGGAGCATGTCTGGCATCACTGTGCAATTGCATCGACAGTTCTCTCCTGTTAATGTATCGAGTCCCGTACTTTTACGCTGTAAATAATGTTCTTGGCGTAACCCCCGATTTGTACTCCGCTAACCACAACACACATTGAGTTTTCTCCTGAACGGTCGACATGGAAAGACGAACGAAGACCTCTTCCACTTCGCATCGCTTCTGCGCAACGTTCCATGTCACTATTGCGTACCACTTACATTTAGAAATCTTCGACAATTACCAAGTTGTTTGAAAAGAATATTATTGCGTTTGCTCAATTTCTTTTAGAATTATGAACATTCGACATGTGTCCAACCTTTTTCGATGACCCTGTATTTCACTAGCATATCGCGACTGGACTGGCTATGATATGATTAAAATTTTATATTATTTTTAACCGGTTTTCAGCAGCAAATATTGTTAAATTGCTTCTTCTATCTATATTCACTTCTAAACATTTGCGTTTGATAACGCGTAGTAATTACTCATACACACAGGCTCGGAAATGTGCATACAGATATCAGGTAATTACTTTGAATCGATGAAGCTTGTATATTGTTAAACGATTTGTCCGAAAGGGAATTCATGATTGCCAAATAATCTGTGTAGTTAACGAAACAACATATGTTTAGTGTGTTTAGATTTCTATCATAGCTGCATATTATCACATATTTGTTGTTTTGCAAAAATGCAATATTATTGCGTGAGTCTTAAAGATCAAATATCGTTGATTCGTTAGTATAATGTTGTTGTTGTTTAACAATGCAAGGCACTTGTCAATGAAGACATTAGCACATTTATCACGAGAATTATTGGTTTCTTTTAATGGTGGGGCACCACCCCCTGGTGCTACCTTAATTTTGATCGAGCACTCCTAGCAGCGACATCTGGAGGGAAGGGGGCTCTTACCTTCTCCCACCCTGTATTACCTCATAGATATTTCCAGTTAATGTGTCCATATCTTGTCGAGGTAATGAATGCATTGATCGGGATTCGAACTGAGCACCCCTACTTTCTAGCTTAACACGCTACCACTTGGCAACCTCGGGACTTTCGTTAGGATTATGTTAAGTTATAAACATGTTTACAAAATGTGCATTTACAGAGATATGTATGTCTGAATATTGAGGCAATAGTCTATCAGATGGGAATTCAAGATAAACAAAGAATCTGAGTAAAATAATCAAAAGAACAATAATTCAATTATTTAAAAAATATTCAACAATAATTCAGGTATTGAATGATTGAATATTCAATATTGTATTATTCAATCATTTAACAAATTGAATTATTGTTAAATGATTGAATAATACAATAATTATTCAATCATTTAACAATAATTCAAATATTATGAGAGAACTTTTCTGCTTAGAAATTTTAAGCTGAATTTCTCGCATAAAAATTCTGTAAATAATAATTCGGAGCTACGTACAACATGCTCTAAATCCCCCAGAACAATCACTTGGAACCGAAATTTTTAGAGCGTGATAACAGGGGACTATGCATGTGTCGAAAGGTTTCGACCCTACGACTTCCAGAGCAGTGAGCATGAAACATCTTCCTGTCTGTCTGTCCATAACGCACGATTTAAGAAGTAAAAAAAAAGAGGAAAACGGGTCTCAATTAGCGTCGCGTGCCCGGAAAGTTTCGTAACGAAACGCCCGGCGTCACGATAACTCAATTAGAATCGATCTGCACTCGATGAAACTGATACGGAAATAATCTGTATCCGGTTCCTTTTGGATGGTTATTTACACTTGGAGTCGCGCTCTCGTGGCTAAATATAGCGTGCGACAGATAACTGGGGATAGAAGGGGAAAAGTAAGCATTAAAGGAGGATTTGTGAGACACTATTTGCAATTCGGTCTTCGATAAAGCGATGTCATTAAATCAGCACAGAGCCTCTATTGATATCACGGAAGTATTAGGGAGATTCGAAGGCGCTAAAATGAAACATCAGAGAAATGTATCGTACACGATTCTGAAGCTAATGTTTCGTCAAATTTTTAAAGGATGGCCACAAATATATTCATTAATAATAGAGGACTGTATTTAATATTTCAATAATTATGTATTGTTATATTCATGATTTAATATTTATAAATTGAACCAAGGAAAGGAAATGCAAATTATTAATCGTATTATTTGCTTTTTAATTATAAAAACAATTGTGATTGACTATACAATCCATTTAGTGTTTGTCGAAGATTTACACTGTTGTTGTGTTTATATGTCCTGACTGGAAGTTCCAAACTAGGTCCATATAGGCTTCGGCAGGACCCGATTTAGAAAAGGATATATAAAAAAGGATATATTGATGATAATTTGAAAGGATATATAAAAAAATTGCTATTAAAAAGTAATAAAAAATATTTTTTCTTTTAAAATAAAAAATTTTGCGCGGCCCCCAACATTCGAGGGCCTAATGGCAAATCCGAGCCTGGGCTTCGGACTGAAGTATGCGGCTCCGGTTAATATAGCACTACAAGGGTCGGAGACTGTCTTAGCTAGTTGCCACTTCAATTTCGACCGAGCACCCCCAGGGTTGACATCTGAGGGATAGTACCCTCTCCTACCTTCTCTGAACTCGTAGAGGGACTTTCCGGTCTACGAATTTAACGTGCTAATGTCTGGCTTAGACATGGAGATATTTAATGACGCGCGTTGGGATTCGATCGAAACACCCTGAGCATCAAGCCAGCGTGCTACCAGAAGGCTACCTCGAGCCCAAAATTTACTCTTAGAAAGTTTCCGATAAGATTATGGAAATATTATTTTTTTATGCGGTGCTGGTTAAAATTGTTAGATGCAGAGCTTCAATGTCTTACGACAGTGTACTTTTTTTCAATTTCGGGAAGTGTTCGAAATTTTCATGGTAAGAAATAAAACACCAGAGAAATATTGCGTTTCCTCTTCACTTGTTCTAAATTCAATGTTCTAAGAAATTTTAATAAAAGCCAAAGATCTTTTTAATAATATTTTATAAGTTACAGAATTGCAGTCTTCGAGAGAAGAGTTCTCAGAAGCATCATTGTTGGTGTCAAAGAAAATGGCCTATGGCGGAAATAAATCTAAATTCAGAAATCTATAGATTTTTTAAAGATCCCGATATTATTAAAATTTTTCAAATTAAAAGAATGAACCGGGCCTCTCATATTGCTAGAATGGATGAAAAAAATCCAGGAAAGAAGATTTTTGTTGAAAGGTCCTTTACTAATCGGAAAAGAGGGAGGTCAAAAATAAGATGGATCGACTCTGTTGAATTAGATATTAGAGTGATTGGAGTGAGGAACTGGCGGACCAGGTCTAGAAATAGGCTGTCCTGGAGGAATCTTCAACAGAAGACCATGGGCAGCCTTGGGCCAAATATGATGATGATTTAATAAGTTAAACACACGAAATATTTTTCTGAATTTCTGAATTCTGTCTTGTTATATTTACCATGCAGTTTCAAAATTAAATTATTCAACTCTATTATTTACTTTGCATTTATGAAAACAATTGCAGCTGACCATTTAAAAAGGAGAAATAAAACAACAAAGAAATATTTTGGACACAGGATGTTAATCATAAGACTAGTTCACATTGTTTCCGCAGCGTTGCTTAGCGCCAGCAAAAAACAATTAACTATTCACAGACTCTATTCATTGACCACGTGATTTGCCATTCCAATCCAAAAACATGTGAACAATCTCGGCGCCAACGAGGTATCGCAACACAATATTACCGATGCGGTGTGAACAAGTCCTAATGTTTTCAGTTTTACCGGGGCCTAATGAGAATTGCCTCATCGCCCGCTAATGACTTTACATCAATAACACCTCTGTTAACCTTTAGCATACGGGGTTCATTTTGCAGATTCCCTGTTTAGAACGGGAAATTTCATACCCCTTTGTAAGAACGGAATATATATATATACACTGCTGGCCACCCAAATTGCAACACCATGAAAGACAAGAGATATGACAACAAAATTTATTTTGTAGATAACATGTTGACCAAGTATCAAATGATTAAATTTATAGACTTCTGTGAAGTGTGGTTCCTGCCAAAATCAGTAGCCAGAGTAGCCGCCATTGTTGGAGATCACCGCTGCCACACGCCTCGGCATTGATTCAAAGAGACTTTGGATGAGTTCTTGGGGTACAGCAGACCAAGCAGCTTCCACACGTTGCCAAAGTTGATCTGCTGTGGCAGCTGGGGATGGAATCTGGGTCAATCGTAGAGCAACCTTGGACCACATGTTTTCTATCGGCGAAAGATCCGGAGAGCGAGGCGGCCAGGGAAGCAATTCAATCTGGCGATTGACGAAGAACCGTTGGACAATGCGTGCCACGGGTGGTCGCGCATTATCCTGTTGAAATATGGCTGTGGGCAAGCCCTGAAGGTAAGGAAGGACAACTGGCTCCAACACCTCGGAGATGTAGCGATGGCTGTTTAAAGTACCGACAATGGGTACTAGAGGTGTGCGAGAGTGTTATCCAATACCGCCCCATACCATAATACCCGGTGCAGGACCAGTGTGGCGGTGCATAACGCAGCTGTTCAGCATCCTCTCTTCACGGTGTCTCCAGATTCAAATGCGACCATCGTGGTGTTGCAGACAGAAGCGTGACTCGTCAGTAAAGACAATTTCATTCCATTCTGCCGTCCACATCCTTCTGTCATCGCACCATTGGCGGCGGAGACGTCTGTGGTTCTGCGTCAAGTGTAGACAAAGCAATGGACGTCTTGAGGACAGACCACTCTGCTGTAAACGGCGTCGAATGGTACGCGCAGACACTGGATGCTGCGTTACAGACTGCATGTGCTCTGCTATGGTTCGTGATGTGACTGAGCGATCCGTCACTGCCATGCGCACAATTTGCCTGTTATCACGTGAAGTGGTGCGCTGAGGTGGATGCGATCGAACACACCGGTCCGTCGTACCCTCCTGCATCCAACGATCACATATTCGCATTACAGTTGTTTGGTTTCGTCCAATACGACTACCGATTTCCCTGAAAGATAATCCACAATCTCGGTAGGCCACTATCCTTCCTCTGTCGAACTCGGATACTTGATCAAAAGATGATCGCTGTTTTCGACGAGGCATAATTGATCGTTTTTTTGAAAAAACCACGAGAAAAACACAATTGCCGAACTTGAAATCGTTGAAATCTCCAAGCCTTAAATAGCGCTTTGAAGTGGCGCCACGGGCGCGCGTGATGTGTGTCTGCGCTGAAATTTTAATCATTTGAATATCTCACCTCCGCTAATGCATGTTGTAAATTTCATGTTATTTGCATGTTTTCTTCAGGGTGTTGCATTTACAGTGGCCAGCAGTGTATATATATATATATATATATATATATATATATATATATATATATACAGTGTGATTTTTTTTAAAACTGACACAACTCAGAGCCATCTGTAGCGCGATCTATTTGCCAGAAATCCACCAAAATTGATAGAGGGACTGTCTGAGCGCATGCGCCAGGCGGCGTCTGATAGGACGTAGACAAAAATACTTCAGTAGTAGCCTAAACGTTGCTTTGTGTGGATGTCATTCCACGAGCGGGAAATTTCCCCATTTACTTTGTTTAAAATCATTTGATTAATTAAAACGTTGTTAATTACTAACAACTGGTCTGTCGTCAATGTTTATGGTCTACTCACATCTAAATAGTCTATCTTAAAAGACAAGTGTTCCGTCAGATCCGCAGTAGACGAACGACCTATGGAGAAATTAAATAGATTAAAGGGTGCCTTGAAAGGCAATATTACGAAATTGGAACAGTTCTGCAAAACACAAACTGAGGAAGTTAATACTACTCCGAGCGAACTAAGTGTGAAAATGCGTAAAATAGAAAGTCTGCAATCAAGACTGGAAGATTTACGAGAACAATATTGTTCTCTGCTATTAGATGACGCTGATTGTGACATAAATGAAGCTGAAGAGGATTTAAGTGAATCAGAAGACCGCCTGGAGATATTGGACGTGAGTTTCAAAACCCTCCTTGATTCAATTAAAAATGCTGTTAGTATTGTTGATAATGTAAACCAAAACAGCGAAACCCAAAGTAACGCACAGACAGCAAAAACGAAAGTTAAGCTACCAGAAATACCTCTCCCTATTTTTAATGGGAAAATAGAGGACTGGTCAACATTTAAAAGTCAATTTAATGATCTAATTACTAATAATGAAGTATTAAATGAAACACAAAAATTGTATTATCTACGCGCATCACTAAAGGGCGATGCTAAACAAATACAGTCATGTGATGATTCTTTCGATTCGTTGTTTAATGCTTTAACTGAAAGGTTTGAAAATTTACGTTTACTACTTGAAACACATGTTCTAGCGATTCTCAATTACGAGAAACTACAACATGAATCGACTAAAGAACTAAGAGCTTTAATTGATTGTATAAATAAAAACATCAGAGCATTGAGTGTTTTGAAATACGAGAAAAATGATTTATCGGAAATATTTTTAGTCAGTGTTATACTTCAAAAACTTGATCGGGAAACACGAAGATTATTTGAATCAGATCTAAATTCCAAGGAAGTTCCCAAATTTGATACATTAATGTCTTTTTTGGAAAAAAGAAGCTTAGTACTAGAAGGTATAAATCGCACGCCCCTTGCAAACAATACAAACAAAGTTTCTTTCCCCTATAACAAAACAAAATCTTTAATGATTAACGCTAATGAAAAATATAAACCTAAAGAATGTGTTTTATGTAAACATCCACATTATTTGAACAAATGTAGTGTATTCCAGGGAATGGATACACATAAAAGATTTGAAACGGTAAAGGAAAAAAAATTATGCATCAACTGTCTGAATAAAAACCACACTTCTAATTTCTGCAAGTCTAAATATTCTTGTGTAATCTGTGGTAGAAGACACCATACGATGTTACATCATGAACAAATCGCTGATCCTGAAAAAAGAGCAAAAACAGCAGGTGCTATTTCCGGTGGTTTCAACCGTCCTGCGGAAACAAACACAGAACCAAAAGAGCAAAACTTAGCGTTTCAAACTCTGAGTATTTCGGAAAAAGAAAACAAATCGATTTTGTTAAGCACAGCGTATATTTATATTGAAGATTCTACCGGAAACAAGAAAAGAGTTAGGTGTGTTTTAGATAATGGTTCGAATATAAATTGTTTAACGAATGAGTGTGCTGATATTTTGGGGATTAAAAAGAAATGTGTAAATGCGCCAGTGTCTGGTTTAAATGGATCTGTTCATACAATAAAGTCAAAAGTTGATACTACAATTTCGAATGCAGATGAGAGCTTCCAGGAAAGTGTTGAGTTTTTTATTATTCCAAAAATAACTGATTTAACTCCTTCGCATTATTTGGATATTTCAGATGTAAAATTACCTGACTTTATAGAACTTGCAGACGCTACATATTTTAGACCAGGAAAAATACATGCTCTTATTGGAGCTGAACTGTTTTTCAAGATTATTAAAAACGATTCCTTTAAAGTTGCTGATAAATTGTTTATGAAAGATTCAGTGTTTGGCTGGATAGCTACTGGGTCTCTGAAGGAAATCCAAACTCAAAATAAAATGCATTGTTATTTAATTCAAACCTGTGATACGATAGATAACACTCTAAAGTCATTTTGGGAATTGGAATCTATTGGTATAATACATGATGACCCAACATTAACGGAACAAGATCAGGCCATTAAAATATTTAATGAAACTACTACGTTTCACAATGGTCGTTACGAAGTAGAACTGCCATGGAAAAGAGATTTTAAAGAATTAGGGGATAACTTTAAAGTGTCAAAACAAAGATTACACTCACTACAAAGAAAATTTTATCGCAACCCAGAGTTGCATGCACAGTACAAAGAAATTATTGATGACCATTTAAAGAATGGAATCATTGAAAGGGTGGGAGAAACTAAAAATCAGGACGTGGAGGAAAAACCACTTTATTACTTGCCACATCAGGCGGTTCAGAAACAAGACCGACTTACTACTAAAACTCGTGTAGTTTTTGATGCCAGCTCGCATGACATTGGTCACCTTTCCTTAAATGATTGCTTATGGACAGGGCCAAATTTGAATCCAAACCTCTTTGATATTCTAATAAACGTTAGACTAAACAAAATTGCCTTAACTTCTGACATTGAAAAGGCATTTCTACAGATTTCCCTTTCAAAAAAGGACAGAGACGCAGTACGTTTTTTGTGGTCTAATGGCATGAATGAAAACATCGAAGTGTACCGATTTAGACGAGTTCTTTTTGGGGTAAACGCCAGTCCGTTCCTGTTATCTGCATCCATAAAAAACACATTGAATGGTTACAGTGGTGTAGCGAACTTCCATGTCTAGCAGAATTAAAAATTCCTCGATTTGTGCTGAACTCGAATAGTGAGTTTGGTGATGTAGTTGAAATCCACAGTTTCTCTGATGCCAGCAAAGTGGCATATGGCGCCGCTGTTTATTTACGAGTTTTAACAAAGAATGGTATTGAGGTCAATCTTGTAACATCTAAAAGCAGGGTTGCCCCTCTAAAGAAGATTTCAATACCTAGATTAGAACTTCTAGGTGCCTTGTTAGCTGCACGATTAACCAAGACAGTCAAGGAAACTATCGACCAAATAATTCAGTCAACAGTGTATTTTTGTACAGACTCGACAATAGTGCTATATTGGATAAAAGGTCCCACCAAACGCTGGAAACAGTTCGTAGCAAATAGGGTTAATGAAATAAAAACCCTGACCGATACCAATGCCTGGCATCACTGTCCAGGTAGAGAAAATCCTGCGGATTTAGTGTCTAGAGGTACCAGCGCTCAGTCTCTTGTGGACAATTCAATGTGGTTAAAAGGCCCCCCATTTCTTACATCCAGTGAACTACCCGTTACAGACGTTGTTCATGATGTTCCAGAAACAAACTATCTTTCTGAAATGAAAAGTGACACTAATTCTAAAAGCATTACTTTAATCAATTTATCTGATGAAAAAAGTGTTTTAAATAGTATACTTGATCTTATTAATAACTATGTGAAAATAATTCGTATTCTAAGTCATGTTTACAGGTTCATTCATAATGTAAAAAATCCAGGGAAAAGGGAAACCGGTCGTCTGACTCATATGGAGCTGACTAAAGCTGAAAACATTATTATTATGTATGTACAGGAAGGTGAGTATTCAGAAGAGATCAAAAGGTTGAAAAGTGGCAAGTCTGTTAAGGGTAATAGCAAATTGGCTTCATTAAATTGTTTTTTAGATGATGATAAAATATTAAGAGTAGGAGGTAGGTTGTCTAAATCTAAGCTAAGATTTAATGAAAAATTCCCTATGGTACTTCCTAGCAAGCATCGATTTACTCAAACTGTTGTAAAATATTTTCATTTAAAAAACTTGCACATAGGTCCACAGTCCCTATTGTATCATGTTCACCAAAAATTCTGGATACCAAATGGTAGAGATGTTTGTCGTAAAACTGTACATAATTGCATCACTTGCTTTAAAAACAAACCTCGAGAAACAAGTCAAATTATGGGTGATTTGCCAGAGGAACGTGTTGTACCTAACTTTCCTTTCAATGTGACAGGCATAGATTTTTGCGGCCCCTTTTTTGTAAAATTTAAGAATCAAAGGAAAGGTGTGCTCAACAAAATCTATGTTTCTATATTTGTTTGTATGTGCACCAGGGCAACACACCTAGACTTTGTTTCGGACTTGACTACTAAGGCTTTCATTGCCAGTTTGAAAAGATTTTTTAGTCGAAGAGGTAGAAGTTCTAAAATATTTAGTGATAACGCAAAAAACTTTGTTGGAGCCAACGCAGAGCTCAAAAAACTACAACAACTGGTAAATCACCCAGATGAAACATTGGCTAATTATCTCAGTAACGAAGGTATAGAATGGAACCATATCCCTCCAAAATCTCCGAATTTCGGTGGACTCTGGGAAGCGGGGGTCAAATCGTTCAAGTTCCACGTAAAACGTATAGTTGGTAATTCGAATCTTAATTTAGAAGAATTTTTAACTGTCATTTCAGAAATTGAAGGAGTGCTGAACTCACGACCCCTTACTCCCATGTCATCGGAATTCGATGATTTTGAAACATTGACCCCTGGTCACTTTTTGATAGGCAGACCCATCACCTCCATTGTTGAACCTCAATTGATAAATATTCCTGAAAATAGACTTATGAAATGGCAGCGGGTAACTAAACTAAGCCAACAGATTTGGAAGTTGTGGAAACGAGACTATTTGAACAATCTACAACAGCGAAGCAAATGGAAGTTTAAAAAAAATAATGTAAAAATTGGTGCTCTCGCATTAATTAAGGATGACAACCTTCCGAGTACGAAATGGTTGACTGGTAGGATTACCGAACTTTTTCATGGTACAGATACAAAGGTCAGAGTTGTAAATTTACGATTGTCTAATGGAAAAATGTTAAAGAGAAGTGTAAGAAATATTTGTATTCTTCCCATTGATGAATAAGTTTGATATGAAATTTGATTTATTTTTAAGGAAAAAATTACCATTTTATGGTGCCATGTTTATAGTATAATTTCTCAAGATGTTACGCATAAGTGTTTTTTTATATTTGAAATTGTGTATTATTTGTATTTGAATTATTCCTTTATAATGTAATCGTTTCTTTTAACTTTTTATTTCTTGAATGTTGTCACATTGCAAGGCCGGGCGGCATGTCTGAGCGCATGCGCCAGGCGGCGTCTGATAGGAAGTAGACAAAAATACTTCAGTAGTAGCCTAAACGTTGCTTTGTGTGGATGTCATTCCACGAGCGGGAAATTTCCCCATTTACTTTGTTTAAAATCATTTGATTAATAAAAACGTTGTTAATTACTAACAACTGGTCCGTCGTCAATGTTTATGGTCTACTCACATCTAAATAGTCTATCTTAAAAGACAAGTGTTCCGTCAGATCCGCAGTAGACCAACGACCTATGGAGAAATTAAATAGATTAAAGGGTGCCTTGAAAGGCAATATTACGAAATTGGAACAGTTCTGCAAAACACAAACTGAGGAAGTTAATACTACTCCGAGCGAACTAAGTGTGAAAATGCGTAAAATAGAAAGTCTGCAATCAAGGAAAAGTCACCGATAGGGAAAGATATGGCGCTTTTGTTGTCGGCGCACCCGATTATTTGCATAAAAGGCAAGTAAAACATCAAAATACAAATTCACGACTATGTACTCGAGAGCAGCGCTAGTATTTCGGGTTATAAAGATAAGGGATGAATACCGAAAAAGTTGTAAGCAGACAGATGAATGACAAAGAAATGTCACTGCAATACCACTTTATGCAGTAAGTTCACTTCTCCCTCCTTCAATGTGACCACAGTCCCGGTGGACGACACATTGCATCCTGAACACTACGTTCTTAACGGCTAGGCGTAACACGTCACCAGGAATGTTCATCAAAGTACGGGATATGTTGTCCTTTAGGGTCGTCAAGTTCGAGACTCCAGCAAGATACACATTAAAGTTTAAAAAAATCCCACAGAAAGATGTCACATGGGTTAGGTCCGGGGAGCGAGGCTGCCATGCAAGTTGACAAAAGCGACTGATGACCCTTTCTTCTGTAAAGCGAAGGCGCAACAAATTCCGCACCGATCTTTATAGCCAAAATACTGTCGACCACGTAGTCATAAATTTGCATTTTCATGTTTTACTCGCCTTTTATGCAAATGCTCGGGTGCGCCGACAACAACAACGCCATATCGTCCCATATCGGCGACTTTTGGAACTATTTTTTTTCTTCATGGAAACTCTTTTCCATGTCGTCCATACTCCCTTTATCAATTGTTTGTGGAATTTCGGCTGATAGATCGCGCTATAGATTGTTCTGAGTAGTGTCAGTTATTTTAAAAATGGCCCAGTGTATATATATATATATATATATACATAAGAAAAAAAGAGAAATTATTCAACAGAAATTTAATAACTTTTTCAGAATTTTGACTTACCAGGAAAGTTATACTAACAAAATTTCTTCTGAAACTAACATGCTGTGTATGAAAAAACAAAATTTCGCCCCTTTCCATGAAAAATGTTTAATTGCTTTTAAATTATCTTTTATTTGTCAAGCCATCACAAAGGAATATGTATATTACTTTCGATATTAGTTCCCGTGTTTGCAAGTCATTTCTAATGTCATAATGATATACCTAGAATTTCGGGTATGAATTACATTTATCATCGATTTCTTATACAGAAATGTGAATATTATATTCAAAGTAGCAGGAAAAATAAGAGCAACAAATCTTTCTCCAGAAATTTAATATCTTCTACAGAACTTTGACTTGCAGAAAAAAACATTGTATAATGAAAATTCCATTTGAAATAAATGTATAGTATATTTGAAAATAAGAAAGCGTTATTTCCTATGGAAAATATTAAAGAAACTTTAAAGCATTTTTCTTTTGTCTGTCTATCGCTGGAAAGTAGGAAAATCACTTTCAATATATCTCCAATACTTACATATTACCTCTAATGCCTGAATGATAAACTGCAAAGAAATTTACCGTGGAATGGATGTTGCCACTTTTTCATTATTCATATTTATTTTACGAACTTCTATATTTCGACAAAATGCCGCAGACTCGTGCAATAAATTATTCTCTTTCATCGATGCACTTCAGTTTTCTGTTGAAAAGTTCTGTGGGTGGGGGGGGGGGAGAGTAATATGACTTCTTTAAAGAAGCATTATATCTTAAATCGCGACGCAACTTTTTAGAGATGACAGATTTGTTTTCGGGAAAAAGTTACGCATGCGGTGCTATCGAAATTTGAAACTTATGGAGTAATATAAAATTCTTGAATCGTGAAATCTGAGGTAGAGTTATATGGACTTGCAATTTCGAAAAGTTTTGCTGTAGACGGTTGAGTGTTGTCCTGTTTTAGAGCTGATTTTCACGAAATACAAGTCGTCTTAAGTTCGATTTTTCTTTAAAGGGGAAGGAATAGGTCCTGCGTTATAACACAGTGGGTATCAGATTTGTTAATAGCTGCCAGGATATAAGGAATTTTCCCCCACAATTCTGAAACCGATCACGTAGTAGAAAAAAACTTTTTAAATTGTTATTATTCAGAGTTAAAAAGGGGCTCGATTTAAATGATTTCTTAAAAAAATCAGCTTCCATCGGCAGAAGCAGATCAAGGACCTACTTACACAGTTGGCAAAATTTTGGAGAAGAGCTTTTCCTGTGAAAGAAAGCTGAATTTACTTTATAAATTCTATCCGAGCATTTCTTGCTGTTAATTACAGCTAATTATTAATGTTTTTCTATCACCCGTGCTTCACAAGCAGCAAGAAAACCGTATAGATTAACCCTCGGGAAAAATTTGTGACATAACTTAGAGCATGCGTCACCCATAATTAAAACATGTTCTGAACTCAGGTTTGACATTTTCATATAGCATAGACATAAGATATACTACATTGGTGTAAGAAATTAAGAGAATTTGCAAACTTGGTCGATTACCTCTAGAACTACTGTACCGATTTTAATGAAATTTGATATGTACATACATTGATATAATACAAAACAAATAACCATTCACTAATTGTAATACACACGCATGATCGTGCGTAACACTCGTTGGAGTCGGAAGGTATGTAACAGCGGTTGCAGAATAAACAAAAAGAAATAGGTTAATAGATGGGTTAATAAGGGGTATGGTCCCTTCTTACAGATATACAGGTCTCGCAGTGTGATTTCATACTTGAAATAAGGCAGTTTATCATTTCCTGTGCCAATTGGTCCCACTCGTTCAGCAACGCTGTTTTCATTCCCTGGATGGTTCTCGGAGGGGGGTTGTGAGTTGCAATTGCTCTCCCCAGACATGCTCTATAGGGTTAAGGTCTGGAGATCTGTCTGGCCAATCCATCCGGCGAATATCCTCACTCTCTAGAAATTCGTCGACCAGAAGAGCTCTATGTGGCCTCGCGTTATCGTCCATTAAAATGAACTCAAGGACAACTGCACCCCTGAAATGGTGAACATAGGGCTCCAAGACCTCATCCCTACACCTCACACCAGTCACAGTGCCTCTTTCAAAGACATGGAGAGGTGTGCGGCCATCCAACATGATGCCTGCCCAGACCATTAAACCTCCTCCGCCATAATGGTCGATTTCGCGGACAATGGAGGGTAGGTATCGGGTCCCAGGTTCTCTCCAGATGAAGATACGCCGAAAATCAGTGTCCAGGAGGAATCACAATTCTTTTGGGAAGAGAACATTACCCCACTGCAGTCTGGTCCAAGGTTGATTTTGTCTGCGCCAAGCTAAACGCCCGCACACCACTCCATGTGTCTGACAGGACACTTCGTGTCCCTGACTGGTGAGAGGTATAGGGAGATCTTACTGGCCTATGTTCGTCTTTTCAGGGGTGCAGTTGGCCCTGAGTTCATTTTAATGGACGATAACGCGAGGACACATAGAGCTCTTCTGGTCGAAGAATTTATAGACAGTGAGGATATTCACCGGATGGATTGGCCAGCCAGATCTCCAGACCTTAACCCTATAGAGCATGTCTGGGATGCTCTGGGGAGAGCAATTGCAACTCACAACCCCCCCCCTCCGAGAACCATCCAGGGAATGAAAACAGCGTTGCTGAACGAGTGGGACCAATTGCCACAGGAAATTATAAACTGTCTTATTTCAAGTATGAAATCACGCTGCGAGACCTGTATATCTGTAAGGAGGGACCATACCCCCTATTAACCCATTTGTTTTGTTTATTCTGCAACCGCTGTTTCATACCTTCCGACTCCAACGAGTGTTACGTACGATCATGCGTGTGCATTTCAATTATTGAATGGTTATTTGTTTTGTATTGTATCAATGTATGTACATATCAAAGTTCATTAAAATCGGTACAATAGTTCTAGAGATAATCGACCAAGTCTGCAAATTCTCTTAATTTCTTACGCCAGTGTAGAGACAACGCAACTCAAAAAATAGGTAGATTTCAGGGAATTAAGTCCTTTAGTCTGCGATTACTTTATACCGAAAAATGATCGAAACGATCTCAAAATCATATGTGAGATAATTTCATACTTTTACTGATGACTGAATTTATTTTCCTTTATTTATTTATAATTTTTTGTATGCTAATATGGAGAAAATTTAACAGCATTTCTCTCTTGGAAGAGAATGAATATTCTTTTCTGACGATAATGACTGGAAAAATATCTTTATGGAAAAAACAAAGTAAAGTTGACTATGGAATCGCGTAGTCGATCATCTACTTAGCCATTGGAATGCTCAGTTAATGAAAGCCTTTCGAATGACTTAAGTTGTATATGTGGCCGATACCCACGTCATTCTAACATTCTTTAGGAAATTTCAGTCTCCCACGTTTTGTCAGTGAAATATTTAGCTCCTAACTAGTCTCGTTCAAACACTTTGAGTAATTAATCAAATGCGTCTTTCTTTCAAACCTTGTAAAATAAACTCTTTACTATCTTGAAGTTTACTAACAATCATACGAAATTTTCACAAGCTTTTTATTAATTAAATAAAGCAAATGTAAAATATATACAAATCAAATAAACAAAAAATAAAAATCAAGCATAGACTGCTAAAAACACTTTAACTTAAAACTTACCCTAGCAAAGAAAACATAAAACTTTTCAATCAAGGATAGCGCAGAAGCTTCATATCCTCATAATGAAAATATACAAATGTAACTAAAAATAAATAATCCAACAGAGTTAGATAAAAACTTGAGGAATATAGACAAAAAACAAACAAAAATCAAGCACTCAGGACTAAATGTTTCCATGGGGAACTCGGTGTCTTGGGATGTCTTTTGGTCTTACCTGCATCCTATTCAGAAAGTTCCCCTTGAGGTAACTGATTTGGTTAGGCTCCCTGATGACGAGACCTGTCTGTTAGATCTATGTCTTGTTATGGTTCAGTTCCGGCACTTATACAGAATCTTGCCTCTGGTGTGTGCCCTGAGTGCTTCATTTCTGTTTGTTTTTTGTCTATATTCCTCTAGTTTTTATCTAACTCTGTTGCATTATTTATTTTTAGTTATATTAAATAAAGCAAACAAATAGACTGAGTTATTAATATATGAGAACGCGTAAGAATACGAAATTAATGCGGAAGAATACGCAAGGAATGTACAGTACCAAGTTACACGAAACATAAGTAAAAATTATAAAGAAAATAAAGAATGCGCAAAAATAAAATATAAAGAATCCGCAAGAAATACGTAAAGTACATAAAAATACGCAAGAAAAACGTAAGAATACTTTAAGAGAAAAGTTTAAGAATATGTAATTACGGCATAGAAAATCTAAAATTTAGGCTAAAATAAAGTTATGAGGTAAAGATTCTCAAACGCTACAGGAAAATTTTAAAATCCTCATTTTCTAACATGGAAATCTATTTCATGTTCATGGTAACACGTAACTTCTATCATTTCGATCGTGTAATGGCTGTAATAACTTTTTATGGGGCCTAATTTTTTTAAAAGTAATAATTCGTTATGTACACGGGGGACATCATAACAGATTATTCACGTAAAAATTATAAAGAAAATAAAAAAATATAAAGAATGCACAAAATCAAAATATAAATAACGCACAAGAAATACGTAAAGTACATAAAAATACACAAGAAAAACGAAAGAATACTTTAAGAGAAAAGTTTAAGAATATGTAGTTACGGCATAGAATACCGTAAAATTTAGGCTAAAATAAAGTTATGAGGTAAAGATTCTCAAACGTTATAGAAAAATTTTAAAATTCTCATTTTCTGACA
The DNA here is from genome assembly GCA_907164885.2 of Dolomedes plantarius. Taxonomy (NCBI): domain Eukaryota; kingdom Metazoa; phylum Arthropoda; class Arachnida; order Araneae; family Dolomedidae; genus Dolomedes; species Dolomedes plantarius. The sequence continues at coordinate 255,929,007 of OU015490.1, forward strand.
TGGAAATTTATTTTAGGTTCATGATAACACGTAACTTCTATCATTCCGATCGAGTAATGGCTGTAATAACTTTTTATGGGGGCCTCATTTTTAAAAAGTAATAATCCGTTATGTACACGAGGGACATCATAATTTAGGATCTATTCTTTCAGCTGTATGCCACTTGCAGTCTTTCGAGCTTTAGGCATTAGAACAGGAATTTCTAACCTTTTTGTGCTTGCGACAATCCTCGTTAAAAGTTTAGTTCTTTTTCAATTTTTCAATATTAAAATAAAATGGAATATATTTCAGGAATATGCTAAATTTAAGTTCAAATTATTACTTACTCTATTGCTGATGTTATTCCATGATTGAAATATATAAGTAACACATCCTACAACAGGATACAAATTCAAAATTAGCCATGGGATTCAATATAGTATTGCGCTAGAGGACAACAATAGAAATTACTAAAAAAAGTTTTGTTTTATTAATGGGAGACTTATGCTTGATGCTTAAAACACAAATGTTTGATATCGAGCCTAACAGTTGTGGGCGTGAGGGTAGCTAATTCATCCTCAGGAACGACTGCATCGATTTATGGCCAGTGGCAGGATTCAAATAAATTAACAACAGGTTCTATGACCTAATGACCATTTTAAGTGTACCAAAAGATATGCCGGAAGGTAGTTTAATAATTCATGCATTAATTACTTAAATAAAAACAATAAGAGGTACACAAAACTAGATTATGTTTTAAGAAAGAGGTATAAGGGGACTCACGACTCTTAAGTCGAGGAAATAAGGCATATTTTCATACTTTTTGACAATTTGTAACTATTTCATTTTACTCTAAATTTTTACAAATTTTATGTATATGATAAATTGATATATTTATTTTAATAAACAAATTTTCAACTCTTCAAATAATTTTAAATAAATTTTAAAAAAAACTTTAGATATACCTTGTTTTTTAAGCATTTTTATTGTATACTGGCTTGCGCGCAGAACTATGAAATTAATTTTACACTTCAATGTATAATTCTTGTTTTATATTTAAAATAAATGATTCAAAATACAATTGAGCATAAATTTTTAATGTTGAATTTTTTTTTCAATTTTTTTAAAACTGCTCAAAATATACTTAAAATTTCCTTAAATTTTTGCATTAATTTACCCCCGAAAAAATAACAAAACGTGCAGTGATTGCAATAATTCTAGTTCAGACGCAATAAAATAACATGTTTATGCTGTGATAAAAATTTCATGGAATTCTGTTTCACACTTTTTGAGATATCAGCTGCGGAATGATGCAAAATAACATTTTGAGAAACATGAATTTAAAATTTTTCTTTCCATAATCTTGAACAGTAATTAAATATTTAGAATATCAATATCTCCGGAACTAATCGGAATATTTTCATGCGATTTGCTTTATTTTGTTCAGAAATGATCAGGCTTTAACATATATTTTTTTTCAAAAATAGAATGTTTTAAAGATTTAAGGGTAGTGAGTCCCCTTAAAATATTAAATGCCTGACAAACGATTATTGAAGATATTTCCATATTGCTGTTTGATAGGCGTCCCCACTTGCAACTTTCTTTGCTTTTATCATAGGCTACGTAGTTTATTGTTAACAATATTTGCACTGTAGGAGTAGTATTCAATTCCTTTCCGATTGCACTGGAACGGCCTCCTGGTGTATAGGGTAGGTATATTTTTTTAAAAAAATGTTTGTCCTGCAAACCAGTGCTCCGCAACCGCTGTGCCGTACACACTAGTGTGCCGCGAGGTGATCTTGACTGTGCCCCGGTGATTTTATCGATTATGACAATAAAAAATTAACCACCGCATTAAATAGAAATTCTTCTATGTAAAATATTCCTCTAATTTTTGTTAATATGTAATTTTTCTGGGTCGAAATTATACACAAAACAAAAACATGTTGTTAGCCATACATTGTATGATGCTCGAGCGTCCTATTTCTGGATTTCAGTTAAGAAAGAATATCCACAAATTTCTGACGAGGCCATTGCAATTTTGCTCCCATTTTCTACGACATACTTATGCGAACAAAGTTTTTCGACACTGGTTCTAATTGAAAATGACAAACGATCCTATTTAAAGGGCTTTGATCATGAACTGTAGGTCTTTCCATTATAGAGCCAAATATAAAACGTGCAAATATAAAACGCACATTTATCAAAACAATCTCAAATAGCTCATTAATAAATTAGTTATGTTTAAATTTACTTTGCTTTATTAGGCTTAAGTAAAGACCAAAAAACAAATTTTAATATAAAAATTTAAAGAGAAAATTTTTTTACTTGTAAACTATAATTTTAGATTTTTGTTCTTGTGTTGGTGTACAGTTCAAAATGATTTATATAAAACTTAAATGATTATAATTATCTTGATACATAGAGCTATTTTGTTGTGTTTTTTTATCTAATAAAAACATATACGTATTTATTGTAATTTATATATTTGCAAGCATTTTCTTGTGGTGTGCCGCGGAATTATCGAAAATACGTTGTTGTGCCGTGGAAGATAAAAGGTTGCGGAGCTCTGCTGTAAACGATGCAGTTGGCGCTCATTAGCAAACGGATCTCAGAACCGATACCTACATTAGGTACCGTTTCTACAGAACCGGTGTGAACCGGCTGAATCCCACCACTGTTTATGTCACAATATGTCGGGCGTGAGATGAATTAATTCAACTTAATATTTATCTTAGATGGGGCTTACTAATATTTTTTTGTTTATCCACCCCCATCCTCCGAAAAAAAAAAACCTAATTTCGCGGCACTCTAAAATGCCACAGCACATTGGTTGGGAAACACTGTATTTGAAGGAAGCGAAAAGCCCCAAGGTCATGAGTTTTGATACTAGGACTCTTAACTAGTTTACGGTACGCTGAGTATGTTAGTCAATAATTTTCAGCCTGGGACAAAAAATTCTGTTTTGTTTACCAGCATTTCGTAATAATTTATATCCCACAAATGCGTTTTTATATAAAGCCCATTAGGCATGTAAAAACTGAAATTTTGTTTAAAAAAATTCAAAACCTGAATCTTACAGGTGTTTAGTTTCTGATATATCTGTGAAACCAACTGCTTTATTTGGATATTTCTCCACTTTTGTAGTAGCGAAAGTTTCAAAATAAAATTTTGCATTCTGAAAGAATATATTCGCAATGGTTTTTATCCCTTTAAGTAGAGAAAACCCCCCGATTTAACGTTGGATTACGTTCCTCCTTAACGGTACTCAGGAAAATAAAATTTCAGATGTCCTGCGTCACGAGATATAATTTTGGCAGCGCGCCAAACCCAGTCTGTATCGCTTGTGCAAGCAGTAAACAGTTAAACAGAAAAGTACCAAAATGCGTCAAAATTTTGACTTACATATCGCTCACTCCTTTCGACAACGTCATACCTCAAAAACGTGATTTTTCAGGAGAGTGATTTTAAAGTTTAAAACTAGAATCAAATGTATGAAAAATCAATATTAATTATGCTCTCTAGCGGCTAAATATTGAGCGGTGAAATATGACGATCTTGCAGGGATATACTACTCTTTTAGGGCATTCTGAAAACAGGCATAACTAAAAATTGCCGATTTTTGAGATATGACGTTGTTGAAAGGAGTGAGAGCGATATATGTATTTATATACATATGTACATATATATATATATATGTACATATATATATATATATATATAGATACATATACATAACACATATACATACCTATACATTTACAAAAGATGTAAGCAACGATAAGTAATCCTGCATTGATGACCCGAGGTAGTTTCGCTAGAAGAGACTACTTGATTTTTTTTTTTGGCTTCATGAACAATATCTTAGAGTTTTTTGCTCTAAATCTAAAATACCGAAGATGGTTTGGTGAAAATAGCAAATAGAATCTCTGTACAAAATGTCAATTTGCGAGAAATTTTCTGTATTTACTTTAAAAAAATGAAATTTAGGGAAGAAACTCTATTCTGAGGTATCAAAAAAGGATATGACTCAGGATATGGACTGATAACAAGAAAAATGCATCTAATAACATTATAAGCGTAGAAACACGTGGTTTTAGTTAGTTTATTGTAAATGCGCTATAGTTTTTAAGATAGCTGCCTAGGTTGAGATGGCTATTTTGGTGCAAAATTTCGAAATCTTTTTATTGCTCTATTTTAAAGGCCATTTTTTTAGGATTCTAAAACTGCTTCAGTTTTATTTATACGATCATTGGATGAAAACTTATGGCCAATTTAATAAACCGAAAACTCTATTAAAAGACCGGAAGTAGCATTTTTAAACCCATGAACAGTGATCACTGCTTTTTAAATCGTTTAGAATTAATCTCTGTTTTATGATCAAAGAAGGACTCTTAAAAATTTAACTGAATAGAAATTAGCTATGTCGGAATATAAATATGAAAAAAAAAAGACTAAGCTGTCTTTTCTCGCAGCAGTAGGCATGCGATATTCTGGCATGGATTCAAGACTCGAGTGACTACTAAGTCCATTTTGAGTATTGAAATAAAATATTTGATATCTTGTTTCCAAACATCATTTTTTGTTGTTGTCCTGCCTGAAGAAAGCTTTCACATCGGTGGAAAATGTGGCGTGAAGTGGGGAATAGTAGTCACGTTTAAGAAATAGTGAATCCTATGCTTTTATGACATACATTTTTCGGAAGCAGATATTTCAGAGATTTTTGAGTAATCAAATTTGTGTGGTTTGCAAATGCCTTCGTGTTCTAAATCTTTTGTTTTGATATGTGGCATTCTTAAGTTTTGGTTCTTTTTTTGTTTGTTTCTGACCAGCTTTATCCATTTCATTTTTTTCTACAAAATTCTTTGCAATTACTTCGTATCCCTTTCATTCTTGTGCGGCAGGGAAAGGCAAATATCTATTCCAGTGTTTTTGCGAGTAACGTACGCAATTTGCAGATGTAAAACTTTCAGAGCTTTTTGAGTAATCATATATGTGAGCTGTGATTATGTGACTGAGTTTTTTTCAGCAAATTTTCTATTTGTGGATTTGGCATTCTTTGATATTCCTTCCTTTTTTTTATAACTACAGTGGGACCTCGCATAACGAGCATAATTCGTTCTACAGTCTAAATCGTAACGCGAAACACTCATTAAGCGAAACAATTTTCCCCATATAAATTAATGTAAAATACGATAATGCGTTCCATGCCATAAAATACTCAAAATTTTTTAGATGAAACGTTTATTATTTAAAGAAAATTACTTGTACATAAATTCTTAAGGAGCAAAATCATCCATATGTAGTTTATTATTTACGAATTTATGACACATATCTAATTTTTTTACCAGAAAGTTAGTTAGCGGCATTTGTTTTTCTCGGCGCTTCAAAATTTGCCGAAAATGTGTCACCGCATCGTCATTGAATAAATTTATAGCGCGCATAGCCACCGTCTTATCAGGGTGATGCTTTGTGACTTACTATGCAACTGTGTCCCATGCTTTCATCATTTCTTTTATTGCGCCAGAAGATTGTTTCTCCGTCCTTCTCCACTGACAAACTCTTCTCTACAACTGCTTGCTGTGAAAGACACTGCAATTCTATTAGCTGTTTGGTGGTCAGCTCTTGGCTGTGCTCTTCCACAAGCTCCTCAATAGCATTGTTACCCTCCAGTTCCATGATATTTGCTTCTCGAACCATCCATGACTACCCTTAAATACTTATTTTTCGGCCGTCGATGATCCTGGTGACGTGAAGATCCGAGCGACGTGAAGAGGGGACTTCCTTCCACGCCACTCGTTATGCGAAATGTTGCTCGTTAAGCGGGCCATTTTTTTTACGATTTATTTTGCTCGTCATGCGAAATACTCGTTATGCGAGGTGTGCATTAAGCGAGATTCCACTGTATAAGCTTATTTTCTCTTTAATGTTTTGGCAATATTCTCTCAAAATCGTATGCAATACTTTGTATCACTTTCACTCTGCAAAAAAGAAAGGTAAATGTTCAGTCCATTGTCGTTCAATCCATTGTCCTTAGCATAAGTTTTATGGTACAAATTTTGCATATGTAGAATTTGCAGAGATAATTGAGTCATCAAATTTTTAGAGTTTGTTTAAGTAGTCATCAATGCTCCAAATTAAAGTCCACGCATGATATTTTAAAGTATGATGTCACGTTTTTCACGTGTAACTTTTGATTTACCGTCACCATTACCGAAATTGTCTCATAAAACACTTTAGCAGTCTTCTTACAAGTGCACTGGCTAACCCAAATTACTATGCCTGTATTTTTACAACTAAAATATCCCAGTGGCGTGACGAACTGTTATTTTAAATGAATTTCAATATTAAGTTATTCGTAAGAGGTATTAAAATTATAAGGTGAGATTGACGGGCCCTCCGTTAAAAATGAATGGTTCCAGTCATGTGGCTTACTGTGTGCCAACTACAGTATAGACTAATTAGAGCTACCTGCTATTTAATGGCTCTAACGAATTCCAACCAATGAGTCAATATTGTACCAAACTGAGGGTTTATTTTGAAATAATGTATTTCAATATTTACATCTATTCGTGCTACCGATTTTTAAGAATCGTGACTGCTTGTTTTTTTTCATAAGTTAGTTATTTGAGCTCAACAAATTGTTTATAAATGCACTTTTGATTAAAATACATCATTTGAAACGTACGCATTTATGACTCATGTTTTAGACGGCTCACAGGCGAACTATTTTTTCTGAAAACAGCTGTACTGTAAATTGAAGGTATTTTTTATTCAGCCACCAGATGGCAGCAACGAAATTTAAAATGAATCTATATTTCATCTAAACTTACATGACTGAAGTTTTTGGTTAAATTTAGTCCATGATTTTATCATTGTTTCCATGATTTCCCACAAACTTTGGTAAACTTTGAATGTTATTTGTTTTTGGACTGATTGGTAGGCTGCATATTTTGCACCTTTAGCAATTGCCAATGTCCCAAAATGGGCCGTCGTTGAACAAAACTTGGCAGAAACCTAAATATCCACTGTATAGAACATTCATGTCCATAAATTAAGGATAATGCCAGCTCCGGCAAATAAAGGTTCAGAAACAAAACAAATTTGATTTATTCATAAAGTCCATTTATTAAACGAAAGATAAAGAACAAAAAGATGGTGTATGTATGATAACATTCATAAAAACTACGATTTTTGCTCCCTGGAGCAATTGTAAAAAATATCTCCATTACAAAAACTTAATATTATATGGTTGGTATAATGGTTAATACATTGTATGTCTCCCATGCGATGAAATTCAGTTTTTACAACGCCTAGGCATGCTGAGTATCAAATTATCGAGCTGATCTTGGGGAAGATTACTCCACTCAGCAAGCAGTGCTCTCCTAAGTTTCGGTACACATGTAGGAGGTGGTTGACGGGCTGCAACTCATCAGCCAAGCATGTCCCACACATGCTCTATCGGATTCAAGTCAGGTGAGAATGCTGGCCATTCCATACGGGTGATATCCTCAGATTGAAGGCATTCCTTTACGATGTTTGCTCGGTGAGGACGGGCGTCATCATCCATAAACACAAATTCTCCGCCCATGGCACCCCTAAACAAACGTACATGTTGTTCCACAATGATGTCCGGATAAATGTGGCCATTCATGGTTCCGATTTGAACATGCAGATCTGTTCTGGAGCCCAGTATAATTCCACCCCAAACGAGCAATCCTGCACCACTGTAACGGTGTCGTTCAATGATGTTGTCTTGGGGGTAACGGGTACCTGTCGTGCTCCATATGAAAGTCTGACGTGAATCAGACTGCAAATTTAACCTGGACTCGTCGGAAAACATCACTCAAGCCCACTGTGATGATGTCTACATTGCATGTTCTCTACTCCCGGCTAATCGCTGCAGACAGTGAGTTGCCGTGAACGGAACACATCTGACAGGCCTGCGAGCATATAGACCAATATTTCCCAAACGTCTGTACACGGTTTGCCTTGAAACTGTGGTACCCGTGGCTGATGATAGCTGACGAGACAGGTCGGATGCTGTGCCCCGTCTGCTTCTTTTGGCAGTTACTGCCAAATACCGGTCTTCATTCGGCGTTGTAACTCGGGGGTGACCTGTACTGTAACGTCTACAGACTTTTCCATCATCCTGGAATCATTGCCAAAGCCTAGAGATGACACTTTGGGCAATTCCAAGTTCCTCGGATACTTGCATCTGAGTACGCCCACAATCCAGACGACCGATAATTCTACCACGTAAAAAATCCTCCACATGCGTCCTCTGTGTCATAACTATCCGGTTATGGCACTGAGCGGCTTACAGAACGCTTTTGAACAATTTTACTTCTTTGCCACCATTCCTTATATACCCCTCTCTTACACTATCGTCATTGTGACGTACTATCAGCGTCATCTGGTGGCTTCCTGTAATTTGCATATTATTCTTGAAGATATGTGTGATAATTCTACAGGGGAAATTTTTACTTTAGAGTTCGATTTCCATGTGATTCTGAATTGTCCTTAATTTATGGACATGAGTGTAGTTCATCGGAATTGTAGCCTAAAATTGTAAATGTACTCATCATTTAATAACCCTTCAGCTAATTCTAACGAAGCAGTTTAGACTTTTACTCCTTTTGGGGGCAAGTAACGAATGAATTCTTTTTCTTAAGAAATTCTTAGGAGCACTGACGCTGTCTTGTGTAACATTTTTGTTGCATTGAACTACTAACTAACGATCGTTTTAGTATTTGATAATAATATTTGATAATAGTTTTCCCGAGAATCTCTGGGAAATTTCATATAATATAGGAAATTTCTCAGAGTAACTATAGTATATTATACTATAGTTACTTAATATAACACGTATATAACTATTTACAACAGAAAAACCATTTAAACTATCTATACGATCTAATATAAAAATCTTTGTATAAAAACAATATTTTTATAGTTGTAATTCAAGTATTGAAAAAAAATTACAAGTATTCCCTCTTTTGCAAGAAAATTTAATGCCAGAAAATAGCGTTATTGAATAGATAATAGTCTTTTCAGTTTTAATTTTATGTAAAATAAAGTTGCATTAATTCAGCTATTCACAAAGCAAATCGGTTCACTATTTTAAATGTTTTAAATTTTAGTGTCAAAACACTTGATCAACAGATTTCCTATCAGATTTCTTAATTTATACATCATTAACTTTATAGAAATGAAGAATTTGGATCTAAAATTTGACTGCAACCACCTGTTAGGTAAGAGGGAGTATTCTTCTTATCCAATCTATCTTATTTTCTGAAAGAAAAATTCATGGTAGCTCAATAATGTGACACCATAAATAAAAAATGTTTGGAAAATTTTCGAGAATTTGAGAAAGTGGCCTAATGAATCCGAAACGCCCTGTTAAGTGTCACCGAAATATATTTAATAGATAGTAATAGTGGTAGTATGAGTAATTAGAGAGTGATGCTCATATGTATAGATCCAAATCAATTTATTAAACCAATCATAAAACATATACAAACAATACTATTCATTGCCGACTTCCGAATTTTCTATCTCATTAACACCATTATATATATACATTTCAAATTATCTTTCTTCCTATATCTTATCAATACATTAATTATGATTATTTATCTAATCTTCATTCTCATCAATATCAAATACTAACATTCTTTATCTACTCCCTAACATTGTTTGATTATCCTACATTCTTAATCGATACACATAAACCCATTACAAAATTATTGCAAGATACTAATCCAATTAATACGGACATACACAATCACTATTTTATGATAGATATTCTATGCATAAATGTAAAGATTTCACCTTAATCTGCCCTATCTAATTAACTGCGCTCTCTAGTAGGCATTGGGCATTGCTAGGATAAGTCAAAATACTCTCCTACCTTTTCTGAAGACACATCGACATCACAAGCCTTACTGGGGGGGGGTCATAGGACTTTTCTGGGCATCGGGCTTTCGGTTCCAGGGGAACGGCTGTCACTATCTGCTTACGGCGGACTTAGCGTGCACGTCTCCGAGAACACACTCGTTTCGGGAAGCGTTCGTCAATCCGAAGGTCCGTTACTCATCACAAGCCTGGCTGGGGGGGGGGTCATCGGACTTGTCGGGTCATCGGGCTTTCTGGTCCAGGGGAACGGCTGCAATCATCGGCCTGCGGCGGACTCAGGGTGCTCGTCTCCGGATATACGCATTTGCTTCGGGGGCGCGTTGGTCCAGGGGAACGGCTGTTCCTCTCTTGCTAAATGACAGGTTAGTCGGTCGGCCTCTCCGGTATTGGGCTCTGCATCTTATTGATAGCGGTTTGCTTTTTGGGTACCGAGGATTTGGCTTGTCTCTCCTGCATTAAGTTAGCAGCCCGTCATCTCCTTCTCTCTTCCTTCGCCGTCTACAGGGGCTTATGTGTTCCTCGTGAGAAATCTCAAATCATTCTGCTCTCTCCAAAAACTTTTTCTACCGAGATCAACTTCTCTCATTATTTATTCAGGCCTTCATTGGTGGCCACCTTCTGTCCTATAGGTCGATCCGGGGCCCCTTCATTGGCCGACCACCCATTTTATATTCATATTTTCTCCAATCAATATTGAAGGGGGCGTCCGTCCTTGCACCTGTCTGGGGTTTCTTACATTTTTAACTTCTCACGCTCTCCTCCGACCTCCTGTGGTGTTTTAACGCCGGTCAACCTCGTAAACTGCCTCACCCCTTTTCTTCTCCTAACTCTGACTCCGTTTTCAGATTTCCCTTAGCTCATTATCACCAGCTGGGCCCTTCGTTAAACGCAGCTGTTGCCCGTTTTCTCATTTCAATTGCCCCCTCTCAACTTGTCATTTCTCCTTCCGATTCGCATACGCAGTACATTATCCCGCTGTTCGAGACATCTCTTTTGTCTGATTCTCTAAATCACATTCTCTATCGCCCCTTTTTCTGAACACATGTCGTGTCTCCACGACATTAAGCACTGTTTATTGGTCTTAAACAAGATACTTTTCAAAATAAGGATTGTGTTTATTAAATTTATCAATAGCAAGAATAGACTGAAGTATTTAATTTTCATTTACCAACTCAAGTATTCACAATGGTTAAGGCATCAGCCTGCTACATCGGTGGGGCGGGTTTGATTCCCGCTTAAGACTTTGTTGTATTCTGGGGAACCGGTCAGTCTTCCACCTGCAGTCTAGGAAGGGGAGCTGCAACTCGTCCATCGTCGGTGTCATCGTTTGTTAATAAATTTCTTCTGTGATTCTGTGATTTGACTGTTTCTATTTTCTTGTATTCATATGTACACCGGACTGGGGTGTAATGTCGTTAGATTCCAGGGAATTAGCCTCCCCCCCAAAAAAATAAATAAATAAATAAGTAAAAAGCATTCACCATCTCAATAAAACCTAAATTTAGGTTCAATACCAAAATTATATTAAATTCCTTATAACCTTTGTTGCTTAGCTCAAAGGGGAATAATGAGAGAAAATAAGTTCCACACTTATGAGAATGCTGTATTAATTTGTCAAAAAGTTTTGCTTACAGTCAAAAATTTTCGTTTTCATGACAAACACTATCATGTCAAAATCACTGAGTTATGAATTGAAATAGCTAAATCTAATTGAATTGAAATAGCTAAATATTTATCTACGTTGTGAGTAAGTATGTTTAGTGTCAAACTCGTAAAAATGTTACATTTCAAATCATTACACGCAAGTAGTTACAGATAAAAGCCTTTATTACCTCAGATTTTATTGTAAACAGTGCAAAAATTATAGAGAAAAGTACAAAAATACCACCTGGCAATACCTTTTTAAGGCGATCAATAGTAAGGCTTTTGTGAGAAGGGACATTGCAAAGTTACGTTTGGTGCGACAAGACGTCACTTTTTCCTAGGAATTTCGATAAAATTCTGCTTTTAGAAACTTCAACCGGAGATAACCTATTCGTATTTCTTTTCACCAAGTCTGGGTGGTATTTCTCACTTTGAAAAGTGATGGATTCGATTAACCACATTTCAGAAATACCGTTGATAGTGGATTCATAACGTTTTCAAAATATGCTTTTCATGTTTTAAAAAATCCCTTAATCAAGAAAGTTCCCTTTTCAGAAAGATAGGATGTTTAAAAAAGTAAAAGTTTGACATAATTTCTTATATCCTAGAAACTATAATGTTGATCTGACAAATGTAATAAACATTTTTAAAGCTATATGTTGTTCCATTAAATTTGTGAAATTTCAGTCATGGAATCTGTAGCTCCAAAAACGTTTTATCAGACAGTAAGAAATCAGAATTGCATTGCATTTATTCTATACATGGATATTCAAAGGAATATAAATTGGAAGTACGATATACAAGAAATATTGGCAGGAAAGCGAACAGACAACTTTTATGAAGTTACAGATTGCCTGATATAAATTTATGGCACATGTATAGATTTGTATGTTTTCCAGTATTTTAGCAGCAAGTAGGAAAGGTATTGTATTAAGACTTTGTTTAGAATATCCACTTTGCAGAGATGGGAAGATTAAATATCAGAAGATTATCTTCCTAACCTCTTTTAGCAGCTATAAACTTTTATCGCTGGCATGACGGGAGGTTCCCCCAGAACTATGTGTACTCACTCGTCAACTTCTAATACCTTCAACTAAACTTTCATCTCAACTTCAACTATGCGCAACTATGTTTACCCATACCTAAACAGTAGACTCCCGTTTTAACGTAGGATTACGTTCCTCCATAACAGTTCTCCGGAAAGCAAAATTTCAGATGGCCTGCGTCACGAGGTATAATTTTGGCAGCGCACCAAACCCAGTCTCTATCACTTGGGTAACCAGTAAACAGTTAAACAGAAAAGTAACAAAATGTATCAAAATTTTGACATACACACACACACACATGCATACGTACATATATATATATATATGCATATATATATATATATATATATATATATATATATATATATATATATATATATATATATATATATATATATATATATATATATATATATATATATATATATATATATATATATATATATATAGATAGATAGATACATACATATATACATAACACATACACACACCCATGAAGAAAATTCTATGTCAGTGTGTTAAGAATATTTTGAAATTTTAAAATTTCAATCTTTTAAAATATACCGTTTAATTAATTCAAAATATTCCATTCATTTTTTTCTTTAAATATAGGAACTCTAATAAGATTTCCACAACGAATTAAACTTAATAATACTTTGGTATAAAACTTAGTATTAACTATGAATTCATTTATATCAAAATTTATATCCTGTAGTCGGGATACAAACAATTGTATAACTGCGGTTACAATTTTATACAATTACATCCGTATTACAAATGGATTTGTCATAGGGACATAACAATAGTGCCAGGCGCAGGAGAATTGAAAATTACGGGACGAAGTAAAATAATTGCTAAATGTAAGAAAGAAACATGGCAAATGCCGCGCAATAAAAGAGAAGGGGAGAAAGCCAACAATATAGCGAAACTAAATATATAGATTGTGCTTGTAGCAAGAAGTATAAGATAAAAGTTCAAGAGAGTGAGTTGCAACGAATAGAAGAAAAGAAGAAAGGTAAGACTAAATTTATGATGGCTATAAAACAGGCCACCCTGCTTTACGCCGGAGCATGGGAAAAAGTTAAATTAGTGGGAGAATTTTATAAATCCCGCCCTCGATGTGCATTGGTGAAAAGGGGATTGAGAGGAGGCAGCCAAGGGCGAATGACGATGGCATGGTAATAGTATGACCAATGGAAATTGTAAGAGGCGGAGTCAGCATTAATAAGAGAAAATAATATGAAATAAGATAGGGAGGCACATAAGAAAGTGAGTTAGTTAGAAGTTTAAAAAGTAGTAGTATCAATCCGATAAAGATGTACGAAGAACGCCCGATGATATTAATATAAGTCGTGGCCCATGCAAAAGAGCCCTATTACATAGGAAGAGAGCACAACAGTGTCCTGTGACGAGGGTCTGCAATGAGTGAAGGAGCCATATAACCTAAGATGAGAGTGCCCCAGTTTACTGTGTAGAGTGTCTGCAATAATTGAAGAAGCCTTGTACCAGACGAAGAGAGTTCCCTAGTTCCAGTGCGATGATAATACAACGAAGTTCGTCCTTACGAGTGCCAGCTGCCCATCATAGTGATCCAACAGTCATCTTTCGAGGTACCGACTTTTGCGTTTCCTTTTTATATTACCGTCATTGCTTCTCAGTATGTAGCCTTAATAACTAATATAGAGCGCGATGAGGATGTTATTTGAGTATAAAATGTTAAGGAGATGACCGATAATTCGTAAAAAACAATTTAATTAATATGATGTTATGCTTATATATGAGTAAATATTGGTAGAAATGGAACATGGTTATATGAGTGATTATGCTTATAAAATGTTATCATACAGAATATAGTGAATGAATTAAATATATGAGTCGTAGAGAATAACTTAGTGGTAATGAAGTTGTGAGTAATATGTGTAGATGTAGTATGAAATATTTAGTAGTATTGTATCGTATTGTTTATGTGTTTAATATTCAATAAATTAATTTGTCAGTGCAAACCAGAGTTGTTTCCATCATTTGGGAATCACAACGAATAATGCAATGTACTAACCACAATCTTGACAAATCTTAATCAATGAATTCAAAATCATTATATATTACTATATTTATTATTATAGTACCCCAACAACTTCCCTTTTAACTGCTACAGGATTCACTTAGTGTGTATATTTAAAATTGTAAAATGAGATAAAAAAATCAAAAGGATTAATGTAAAGTATAAAGAACTGAATCGAATAGGATTAAAAATATAGAAAAAACTCGCAAGGTGGAATGTAAATGTAAAGTGTGTATTACATTTTTTAAATTAAAAAAAATGATTTTAAAAATATGAACTTATAATTTCTTAAATTTAGATATACTGTGACACATGAAAATTGTTCATTATGAATATACATAAGTAGCATTTTTTAGAACTATGCCACATTACTTTGTTTCAAGCATATGTGCTGAGCTACGTGTGATTGAGTCCACTACCTATTTTACGAAAATGTCTGGAGTTATTTTCTTTCAAAAGTATTCTAAACGAATAAATAACTAGTAAAGGTTCCAATTTTATAAAATATTTAATTCGGGTAGTTTTTTAAAAATCATTAAGATTGGAAAAAATATGAAATATATGGTACTTAATGTAAAACGTACTCTCTCAATATATTTTTCGTGTTTTACATATATTGTAACTCTTTTTTCTTGAATTTTTTCTAAAAACAAGATTTCTTTCTCAATCGATAGAAAGAGGAAACGGGATGAAAAATAAACGAGCTTATAATTTCTTAACTTTAAAGATACTGCGACGCATGAAAATTGTTCATTATGAACATGCATAAGTAACATTTTTTAGCACTATGCCACATTTCTTTGCTCCAAGCACATGTACTGAGCTGTTTAGAATCCACTATCTATTTACGAAAATGACTGGAATTAATCTCTTTCAAAAGTATTCTAAACGAAGCAATAACTAATAAATGTTCCAATTAAATAAAACATTTAATTAGGGTAGTTCTTTTAAAAATCATTAAGATTGGAGAAAACATGAAATATATGGTACTTAATGTAAAACGTACTCGCTGTATATACCTTTCGTGTTTTACATATCTTGTAATTCTGTGTAACGTAGGATTACGTTCCTCCATAACGGTCCTCCATACGTTCCTCCATAATGGAAAGCGAAATTTCAGACTCTAAAACCGTCCGTCCATCCGTCCTCGCGAGTTATAATTTTGACAGCGTGCCAAACCCAGTCTGTATCGCTTCGACCAGCAGTAAACAGTTAAACAGAAAACTACCAAAATACGTTAAAATTTTGACTTACATATATGTATATATATACATACGTACATATATATATATATATATATATATAGATACATATATACATAACACATACATACATATACACATAAAAAAGAGGTAAGAAACGATAAGTAATCCGACGTTAATAACCCATGGTAGTTTCATTAGAAGAGACTACCTGAAATTTTTTTCATGTTTTTTTTTTTTTTTAATAAAAACAACGGAGAAAACAGATTTCTTTCTCAATTGAGGGAAAGATGAAACGTAAAGAAAAATAAATCTATCTTCCAGTGAATCTGAAATAAAAACTCCTCTTGTTATTAAGTGGTCAAAACTTAACGAGGAATAATCTTAAACAAAATAAAAGATATTTTAAACTCAATAACCGAAAGCGCGGTAATTGAACTTATTTTTTTTTCTGAGGCTTAATTCTGTACTTTGGCACAAAAAGGGACAAAGTCCATTTTAATCAAATGTCAGAGAACAATAGTTTCAGTTAACAAATCTTACTAACTTTTTACAAATCTTACTAATGGTTTATGTATAAATATTTTTCCAAGTTTTAGTTTTCAATTTTAATCACAGTTTTGCCTACATTCTAGTATCACATCCATATATTTAAGTTGCTAAGCTGACTTTTTGGGCAGTCCGTGAGAGAAAACTACTGCATCAATTTACTTCATTTTGGTATTAAACGAAAGATTGTAATCTATAGATGTGTCAAATTTGGTTTTTGTAACCGCAATTTCTATTAATTAGTGATAATTTACAATTAAAAATTCATTTCTGCGCATGCTCAGTGGCATGTTTAAATCTGTCTTTAGAAACTCACTGTTTCTGCCCATACTCAGTGACATGTTTCAATGATAAACAGGTTTATTCCGAGGAGTCTCTCCAGATCTCTCTCTGCCATTTTTATTTTTATGATAATTATGTTCGTGAAATATAAGATTAAACCTCGTGGAAATTGTTTATTTCGGACTGTTTAATGAGCGATAATTTACAATTAAAAAAAAATTACTCTCTGCGCATGCTCAGTGACATTTTTAAATCTGGCTTTAGATACTCACTAAGCACGAGGCCGCTTAAACATATTAATTTGTTTCTGCGCATTATTATGATTTTCAACATTTGGCAATGGTGTGTTGAGTATAATTTGTGTATTAGTACATTTATTTACTATCTAGTCGTCATGTTTTGACGGATATCAATTAGTTTATTTTAATCTCTTTTTCATTTGTCACACAAATTTCAAAGGTTTGGTTGGACATTGGCTCTTTTTGTTTGAAGGTACAGAATTATAAGCCAAGAAATGCAGTTAGTTTGTGAGGTATTGAATCAAAAGTAAACCCCCCTGGTTTTAATAAATCTCCGTTTGAAGAAGAAGAAGCGCCTTATGCAAATGAGCGGCGCTTTTCTACTAGACGGGAATCCCCGTGGGTAGCGTACACGCTTGACAGTGAGAGAGAAAACGCTACGAGGCGAGGTCGAACGGAGACGAGCGGCGAACGAAAAACAATTGGAGTGAAGATCGCTTTGCCGTACAGCAGCTGAACATTAACAAGTTTTGAAAAGAAAAGACAAAACCTTTGTGCGTGAGGAATAAAGAGGAAAGTCAACGTAAATAAAGCACAAATAGCAGTAAGGTGCAATTTTGCATTCGGCCGTTTCGCCAGGCTTAGTTTTCGGCTTTTTGAGCTGCCACTCAGTTCTTAGCACTGATGAAGAAGCTCCTTTGCAGCTTCGAAACGGCCGCATGCAAAATTGCACCTTACTGCTATTTGTGCTTTATTTAAGTTGGAATTCCTGTTTATTAACCAGCTTACCGAAGGCGTTTTGAAGTTTGCTATCGTTCCAGCGACCTGGTGATGAAGTGAAGACAGAAAGGTTAGTGTGGCGTATGTACAAGCAGTCGCGTGGCTGAATTCTGGCAAGGTTTCTGTAATATAACTACCGGAATTAACACACGCGATAAATAATTCCCCGTTGCCTGCTAGCAATTGAGTACGGTATTTATGTACTCTAATTGTGTTGTAATAAATAGTTTAGTATAGAAAATCTCAGCGGATCTTGTTAACGGTGAGTTCATTGTTTAGTATATACATTACCTTAAGGGTAAAGGAAACAGTGAACTTCACAAGTTTTAGTTAATATTCATATCAGATTTAGGAAGCATAAAATATTTACGCGAAATTGCAAACATCTGATTCACTAACAATGAGAATTAAATATGAACAGTTTTAATGATAAAATACAAAACCATTCAATTAAGTAATGACACCCATGGCAAATGTGTCACATTTTATATGTTATTTAGTCTGATAATAAAAAAATATAACTTTTCAAAATTCAGAAAATGGATCCTTTCAACTTTTTATTTTTATTTTCTAACGAATATAATATACACGCAAACTAAGTAAAATCCTTTTTTAATTTTGAAATATGAATAATTATAGAATGTAAGGAAGTTTTACATAAAATATTTAAATTAAAAAAGGCTGAATTTTACAGTAAAAACTCGAAAATACAACTGGATTCTTTTTATGTGCATTCGAAAGAGTCTTTTTTTGTCGATATAAAAATTAATTTAATTCAAAGAAAGGAAAGTTGTAGTCAGTCTTCTAGAAAACAGTGCATATCAGTTCTTGTTTCCCCCTTTTTTTAATGTATTCTCAAAAGATGGTATAGATGAAAAATAACTCCAAACTCTTAAAATAAAATCTTTCCAGAAACAAAAGCATTCCTTTTGCGTAGTTCTTTAAATATTTAGTTGGTATATTTTAATTTTTTGTACCTACCTTAAACCAACCAGATACAGTGACGCACGGCAATATTTTATGACGTCAATAGCATATTTAAAGCTCATTCAAGGGAAAAGAGAATCAATTGGAGGCCACCGAAAACTCATCAGTGTTATTAACTATTCTCAATTTTATTGCCATTACTTTTAATCGCATTTTGCTTTTTTTATATGATGAGAATAATATATTTGTTTTTAGAGCAGACTAGTGATAAGAAAATGTGATATACTTTCTTATGTGATAAGCATTACAACTTCTCGACCCAAATTATTCAGTTATTTCGATCCTTTAATGTGATACGGAGATGCATATTTTATGATAGCATATGATTCTAGGGACATGGAAAAACATAAAAAAATTAGCTTTGAAATTGGAAATAAATAAATAAATAAATAGATAAATATATATATATATATATATATATATATATATATATATATATATATGTATGTTGTATGTATGTATGTATGTATGTATGTATATATATATTTTTGTATATATGTATGTATGTACAGGTTGGTCATTTAAGAAACTTTGCTGATATATGGAGCTCTAGCGGCTGTTCTGTTCAACTGATCGAGATGAGATTTCAGATATAGTTATTCAGAGATATGAGCTCGGGATTCTGTGAACGGCAGCCAAGTGACGCTTACGGTTACGGTTATAGGTATAGAAACCCGAATTTTTCAAATAGCAACGCCCACGTTTTCAGGTCGCAAAATGCTCAGCGCATGCAAAAACCAAAAAAAGCGTTGGAACGGTACGTGTATCACAAAAAACGGACGCGTGTATCACAAAACGGGCGCGTGTATCACAAGTATCAAGATAACATCCCCCTTTGAGATGATGTAGAAGTTAAATTGCTACTAGAAATATACGGAAAATTCTCATAAAAGTCATTTCAGTTTGCAGTTTGTGTCAGTATCAACAAAATTCCAATGAATCTATAATCACTAACATATTCTATTCACTTTATTAAGTTTTATAAATTTTTTCAGGAAAATTTCTATTATTATAAAGCGCAATATTTGTTATAAAATGTGTTTCATGAAGAGAAATTATGAATAAATCCATTTTGAGAAAATGATAGACGTTATTTTTCCTAAATTTTTACTCCAAAAGCAATTTTTTATTCACTAAAATTCTTCCGATTCATAAAGCTCATAATCTTTACTTAATGTAACATTGATTTTATCCTTCTGAGGGATCTTAGATATTTTCTCCATTTCTTTAAATTTCGAGCACAATATCGTATCGAATCATGGATTCCAAAGATTGTTCAAATGGTTATATTCCAGTAACGTGACAGGATTATCAATATTTGAGCCATTCACAAAATAAATAGGTTAAGTACACTTATTGAAAATTTTAAAAATCTCGTGCCAAAGCACTTGATTGCTTCCTAACTTTTTAAATTCACAAAAAATTTCCCAAATCATAAGGATTAGCACCACTAAATGACAAATATTTTTGGCTATAGAACAATAAGCAACTATTTTCAGATGTCAATCAAGTTATGTCCATACTCGTTGGCCTATAAATCGTTGACCTATGTAAATCTTTGACCTATGAATTAATGATTAAAATTAGTAATTTATAGTTATGCTTTTAATTATGGTTAGGAATAAAAAATACTCTTTTTTGTATGCTAAAGAAGTATTTCTCGGTTCCTAACTTAATTAAACTCATTCCGTAACTTAATTTGTCTGATTGATTACTACTTTCGTTAACACCTTTTAAAGTTTCATAGTTTTTATATACACCCTCAGGCTCTGAGCTTAAAATGACCCGAGAAAAAATAGCCCCTTGCAAGGTTTACGATTACAGAGCATTACCTCACATGACAACGCATAACTTCGAAGTTCTAATGATAATTCTGACCACAGGAATGGTCCACTTTGTGACTTTGAGTTATGAAGTGATGCATTACTACGTTTTTACATTTACTGTCTTCAGAGAAGGAACGTTACTATCCTTAATACTAGAAATACTTCATACCAGAATGACTATATAAATCTGGTTTTATATATGAAACTGTACATTTTATTGAATTTTGAACACTTCGGCCCTACAAATGCATGAAAGAAAACTACGAACTTTTACTTTCCCAAAATGAATATGAAAAATTACAACCTTTTGAATTTTATCTGCTTTGTTATACAGCAGGTTCTATATATATATATATATATATATATATAATAAACATTTATTTGAGTTAGAAAATACATTTAAGTTCCAACTTCATGTAATCGTACTTTGTCAACAGTAGAATAATTCATGCTTCAAATACTTTTCTTAAAATTTAATTATTAGTTTTTTTAATAGGGAGGGGGTTGTCGTTCAATGAAGCATAATTCAAATTTAGAAGCAATCTGCAAAATTTCGATTAATATTAGTTTTTAAGAATATTTCAGAATTTAATTTTATGATAAGCTATATCAAACGGGAATTAATTGAATTAACATTAAGATATATTAACCAAACTGTTTAAAAAAACTATTCAAATGCTAATAAATCACCGTTTCTAATTAAATGGGTGCCTACATTGTAAATGCGTCTTGAGAAAATTTGAAACAACAGAATTTAATGCAGTCAATTTCCGGAGAAGGTGCATAACATTTTTAAAAATTATTAATATCACAAATATTAGATGCAGTAAATGGAGCTCAAAACACATGAAAAAGAAGCATGGCGATTTATCGGTAATCCTTAAGTTTACGATTACGAGGAAGAGGATTTCACTGTCTTGAAGTAATCCCTTTTAAGCCAAATAATCTCTGAAGGAAATAAGCTTCTCTATGCACATCTGTTCCAGTTTATAGTGATGGGAGACTAAACTGATGCCAATGACTAAAGATAAAATAAAATAGTAATCAACCGATTTAGAGTGCAATGCACTTAGATGTACTTGATTCTGTATATTATCACCTCATTTCATATATCAGTTCCTCAGATCTTTTGGTTCTGAAAATTATTTATATCGAAATCGGGTTTCATAAATGATATGGCATTTTTCAATTTTTCATCATAACACATTTAAAGACTGGGCTCATTCAATGTTCGAGTATAGTTTATAATATATATATATATATATATATATATATATATATATTCCTTTAAGGTCACAAGAGAATACAAGAAAATTTATTATATCTGTGTTAATTTACTGTACAATATTTAAATGTTCACTCTTACATGATGACTTTTACACACATAGAAGGACCAGAGATTAATCATTTCCTGATGTATATGAACCCAGTAAAATTAATTTTCTTTAAGTAATTTTCTTCTATTTTAATAAAACACAATGTTTTGTTACATTTTAAATCTTTCGATATAATGATATATTTCGAAACAAACTCCGATATATATCCTAGTTTTGGGGTAATAGACAAAGAAATTTTACACCTTGGAGCATTTTTCGTTTTTTTAAAATGAAAATAATATTTTAAAATCTAAATAATTCGAGGAAAATATCTGGTATAATGTGTTTTAAATGCTCATAAATGCCTTTGGTGGACGAAATTTATCAAATGAATCCTATTGCAAGGGGCAGAAAAGTTCAGGCTATCTGAAAATACCCTTTTTATTGGATTATAAGCATTTATGTAGCTGTAAATAGAAGACAAATTTTCTCCATAGGTTAACATTGAGGTGAGTGAAGCCAATAGGATTAGTACATAGCAACCTTAACCACAAAATTGCGAAAAGCATATCTTCGATTACATTTTGCTCTTACAAACTTTCGAACATTGTCAGGCTCCTGTTTGAGACATATTACAGCAAAAGCTTATAACCTGAAACATAGAGTAATAACAAAGGAGCGATAATGTCAAAAGGAACTTATCTACGAGACCTGGTCTATTGATATCTGACAACAGTAACATAACGTATAGAGAATCTATGCTCACTTCTACCCAGACTTGGGTGTATATAATTTGAAGTGGCACTCTATTTGAATTATATACAAACACAGTTTATACATGAAACAATGTTTATTGAATTCGTTGCACATATAATTGGCTTTTACAGCAATAAGCATGCGTACTACTTGTACGGAATGTATAAACACAGCTTTCAAGAACAATATATTTTTATACTCACGAACAGTAAGTCAAACCAGCAGTACTGCCATGTAAACTTCTGGCCCGCTAAGCACTAGCGCAGGATAACACCTTTTCAATCTTAACAACCTCCCCTCTTTTTCATTAATGACGCTGCGTGGTATTTATACTAAGCGCGTATGCCGAAATTAGCATATCTAAAGCAGCTTCTTTAATTCACTCAAAAGTTCGATTCTTGTGAATCGAATCTTGTGTATACCTTACAAACGTTAACATACATTTCTTAAAACCTACGAAAATCAGAATACTAAGTAGTTATAGAACTGATAAATATAAGTTTTTCATCACGAAGGAGTCTTGGTGGAATTGTCTCTGCGAACAATTCTCAAATGCGAACGTCATTGTACTCTTTGATATGAATAGTTTAACGATCTCGGCATTTGTGAATTCACCAATCAGTCAATTACACCTACTATCAAGAACGAAAAACCAGGAACGTAAGCAAACCTTGACTTATAAACCATAAATGTAACCCAGATGTACAGAGGGCTGAAGCTGTTGCAATAACCCGAATTTTGAATGGCCAGGATTTTTTAGCTGAACATCTGATTACGTAAAAGTTCGTCCTTAACCCGAATTTTGAGTGGCCAGGATTGTGTAGCTAAACATCTGATTACGTAAAAGTTCATCCATAACCCGAATTTTCACTGGCCAAGATTATTTCGCCAAACATCTGTATTGCGTAAAAGTTCTTCCTAACCCCACTGCACGCTTTGAAATAAAGCCTTAGGTATGGACTCTCCACTTACAAATTAGTACTGCGTTGTCAAACAAGGACTCCACGGCCTGTACTAGGAGGGGCTAGATCAACAGCTAATAACTTGTTATCCTCCTTTCATTGTTTTTATCTTGTGTTTTTGTTTGCACTTTTGTCAGTTTGAATAGTGCATTTTGTATTCAGCCTACCATTGGAAATAAAGAAAAACAGTCACACCTAATGGGGAAGAACTATATTTATCAGTTTTCAATAAAACTATATTTTTTATGAATTTTACGAAGCTATGTGTTTATATTGTGCGTCTTACACTCGTTACATGTAAGTAACCGAGGTACAATGCATCAACCAGTTTGCTCAAGACAAGTAAAACAGCCACAGTATTTGCCAAAAGAAGAATTATTTGAAACAGAACAGAATACATCAAATAGGAGTACCCCGGGATATGATCAAGACGGTAAAAATGTGTAGTTGAGAATGTTCCGGAAGTCGGAAAGAGGGAAAGATAATATGGGGGAGAAAGGATTCCATTGCCTTGATGCGACTCTTTTGACTTAAAAAAGTGTGCGACAGTATTTTTAAATAACGATAAAAAAAAAAACAGTTGTCTCTTGTTTATCAATTACAGAAAATCAGATGACTTTTTTTTCTTATATTATTTTCAAAAAATAAATATGCGGTTAATTTATATTTTTTGTCTTAGATGTTATTGGGATCATGAAATGCAATGAGGCAGTGATACCACGCATTATTGGTTTTGCTCATAACGATAACTGCCGGACGGTGGCCGGATGGCTAGGGTGCTGCATCCGGTACTATAATCTGCGAGTACGAACCCCACTCTTGTGATGCATGTTTGTAACTGTACGGAATCGGCTTCAAGCTGTAGTAGGTCCCGGTTTAATTAGTCCTCGTGTAGCAAAAAAATGACCGTAGTGCTCCAAACCAAAGATATATATATATATATATATATATATATATATTTACAACCTCATCGAGCGACGCCGTGGCCGAACGGCTAAAGCACTGAGCTCCCATTCAGACGGTCGTCGGTTCGATCCCCGAGACGGACTGTCGAAAGCATTCCGTGTTCTTTTTAGTTAATTTATGTTCGCTTTCTCGAAGCTTCGGGAAAGTACCAAATATGTTAATTCTCTTAATTTAAATAATTCTAGAAAGTTCTGTAGTGTATAAAAAGGCTTCCCTCAAGTTGATGGGAAGTCAGTTAGGTTCCAGCTGGGTGCATGTTAACTCGTTTGCTGTGAATAAAAGTCTCGTTTATCTAAATTGTGCTTTCTGTGTTAATCACTCGATCTGTCTACGTCACAATATATATATATATATGTAATAATTTTTAACCACCTTTAATCGCCTGAAATCCGAGTTCTCTCTCTGTATGGTATCCTTTCCGTCCTTTTTCAATACTAACCAACCTCGCCAACTTCCGCCACCCCGTTTACAGCTGCTTGTACGCTCGCCAGAGGAGAACTGGACGCCGTTCCGTAAGGTGATGTTTTTGCCTGCAATAAACTGCTTTTTTCGTTGTATTCGAATCGGATTGTTTTGGCCACGATTTATTTGTTAACAGCAGATGACCATTCGAGTCATTTCATATATATATATGGGATACCCAAAACTGGCAAATTCACTACATAGAAACATTACACCCTTAAACAGCGTTCCATTTTTACAGTGCAGAGCTTAAATTTTGATTGATTACCTAAGATTTCTTTGTTTTAATATTCAAAAATATTTCTTGCACATTCATCTCATTTAATGAAATTTGCCACCTTCTTTCCCATTCTAACCCGTCGGCCTCAACGTAGAAAATAACCTTTCCTGCCCTTAACATCATTCAGTTTTCATCATAATTGAAAGCGGTTATAAAAATACTTCCTTAAAAGTTTTATACTGTTATGATCTTAAACGCGATATTAAATACATAGTCTTGATTAATAATGCGTGTTCACGAAACGCATTTTAAAATAATCTTAACCTTCCAAGCCTTTTAATTTTTTTAAAAAAATCCATCCATCCTGACATATTTTCAGCTCCTCTAACGGCTTCTGCATTGGAGACAATCCAAAATATCCTTTTGGCCTGTCATTAAATTTGTTGCTCAGCGATTCCGTCTTTAATCATTTTCAATCTTCACTTGGCAGTATTTTTCTCCAATACTGGGGAAAAGAAATTTATTTGCGACGCACACAGCGAAATTCGTCAGCGTTTCGGGGCATCATTAGCGCTGCCACGGAATCCGAAAAGTGGGTAAAATTTTATGAATATTCATGAACGATTTTTATAATGGGGGAAAGGTAATGGCTTTCGGTGATACTATTGTTGATAAATCGAAGACATTAATCATGCAGGAAGTTTTTTTTTTTGTGAAGAAAGCGCTGGATTTTTAAAATTACAATATCGAATTTGCATGGATTAAGTTAACGTTTTCTGCGTGCAAATATTTTCAATACGTCGTCTCTGTTTCTCTATATTATAGAAATTAAGTTTCCACTAAGTTTCATAATGAATTTAAAATCAGATGAAACTAAACTGAAAAACATTTTAACTTCGATAGATTAATAATTTTGAAAATGTTTTTTGACGTGACAGTTTCCAAAAATATTTTATTACTAGCGTTGACTGCTTGACCCCTCTCAAAAATTGTGTCTTTAAGGGAATCAGAATTGCTGTGTGTTTATCTTCTTCCGTGAACGGAGTTTTTGCAATTTGAAGGAAGAGCTGGTTCTTGGTGATAAAACAGTGATTTCCCTAGAAGCTGATGAAAAATTAGAATATTCAATGTTACAATGGAGTGTTAGATTAGAAAAAGAAGAGAAGTGAATCGAAGGTTTTACCATTTCCCTATGACCTCTTTTATACATTTCTGTATTACACCCACAAGCATTGTAATATGCATATTATGTAATATGCATACTGTTATACGTATATAATCTTAATGTACTCAAGTGGTTTAAAACTTCTTTTTAAATCATATCAATATTAATGCATTTATGAATTAATTATTTAGTTCATATAACATATATGATATCCAGTTTGTAAAATTAAGGCTGCTGTGTACTGACCCTATCTGATTCGCTCACCTCAGTGTTAACCTATGGAGAAAACTTGTCTACTATTTACAGCTACATAAATGCTGATAATCAAATAAAAAGGGCATTTTCAGATAGCCTGAACTTTTTACACCTTGCAGCAGAGTTGATTTTATAAATTTCATCCACCGAAGGAATTTAGGAATGTTTCAAACACATTATACCAGATTTTTTTCCCTGAATAATTTAAATTTTAACATATTATATGCAATTTATTTGGAAAAAACGAAAAATGCACCTGGGTGTAAAATTTTTTTCTCTATTATGGAGTATATTTAAAAAAATCTTTAAATCCAAGGATTTAAGCAATCTTTGGACTAAATTTTTCCATAGGTTAACTAACATTGAGGTGAGTGAATCCAATAGTGTTTAGTACACAGCAACCTTAAAACAAAAAAAAAAAAGAACTAATAATTACAACGAATATATAATGTATGGTAAGGGGATTTATAATAATAATAATTATAATAATAATAATAATAATAATAATAATAATAATAATAATAATAATAATAATTTATAATATATTCGTAATATTTAATTTTCCAGTTACATCCCCAATAGATTCTGAAACTTCTGACGAAAGCTTTTAAATTTATATAAAAGCGAAGGTCTTAAATGGATAAATGTTTATAACGCTCATGTTAAGTTTACCCGTTTAGACTAGAAAATTTATATATTATCGTTCTAAAATATACTTAAATAAAATGGAATTCATAACTCATTTCCTTTAAAGATTCAATCGAATCTCCGTTCTAAATGAAAAGAAATTAAGTCGTAATTGCCAACGTTAATTTCAATAAATTAAGAAACCTTAGATATGGTTTAATTAAAATTTAACATGACTCTTTGAAGCATATGGTTTTTAAAAAGTTTTGAGAGTAAATTCCTGTCTGGAAGTTGTAAATGAAAGTTAAATTATCATTCAGTCCGAGAAAGAAATCACAGTAAACCAAAGCGAAAGAAGATGAACTCTCTTCTACAAAAGCGAAATTTATTCATTAATTAAATACCTGCTGAAGGACTTTTAAAATCAAAGGAATGTAAAGAATTTAATCAAATAATTTTTAACGAATACTGTAATTGGGTTTTTAAAAATTGTATTCTTAAAAAAATCGCTGTGGATTCCTGTTTTGAAATGCTTCGATCTTTTAATGGTTTGTAAATAGGTCCTAAATTTTTAAGTTTTAAAGTGAAGCATAAGAACTGTAAATTATCACTAACTGAGATATTTTAAAAAGGTTTAAAGGAATTTTAATGGTTTTTCAAAAGTTAAAATATAATTCGCAAAATACACGCAAATATCATTTTTCTTAAATGTAAAATTGCCGAAAACGTAACGTTTCATCTTGAATATCAGATCTAGAATTCATAGAAGTTTTGAGTTGTGGAGGTTGTTGATAGTTATTTGAGCCATTCACAAGCCAAATTCGGTTAAGTCCACTTTTTGAAATTTTTGAAATTTTAGTATCAAAGCATTTGATTGACTCTTAACTTTTTACATCCACAATAAACTTCCCAGATAATATGGCTTAACGCCACTAAATGACAAAATGCTTTTTGGCTATCGAATAATAAGTAACTTTTATCAGAAGTCAAACAGGTTAAGTCCATACTCTAATGTAAATCGTTGCAATAATGCAATTCAAACGCAGAAGCAAATACTAGATGATAACGATACTTGATGATAAGTCGTCTAGTACTGTTTTATCAAAAAAAGTAAAATAAATTAATCGCTTACAGTTTAACTGCTGCGGAGGTAAGTACTTGTGAATTATTAAACAATTATTTCATTTTTTTTTCTGTACAAAAAAAAAAAATAGTTTGAAGACTGCATTGGATGTCATTACAATTTTCCATTTTCCAAATCAATTAAGTCCCTTAGTCATGCAAAAACTTGTAATAATAAAACGATTACTCCAGCATATTCTATCTAATGGATTTTATATGTCGTCAGATAAAAGCTATATCTGCAATAATATATTCTATAGGGTAATTCACTCGGCAGAGGCCTCAAATATTCAGTAATAACTCTCCCTAGGATGAAGCAATCTGAACCAAACAATTACACAATATATCTTCACGTATGTGTAATCGATTGCTTTACATGCGATGCTGGAAATGATCTCCGTTTTCTGCCAGACACATTTCGACGAGGAGCTCCATGTTATTGAACGTATTGGCAAGGATATCGGGGGGGAGGGGATAGCTGCAAATTCACGTTGGATGTTTTCTTTCAAATCTTCCACAGTGCGAGGCTTGTTTTAATAGACTTTTACCTTAGGAAGAAGTCAGATCCGGTTACCTTGGTGGCCAAATGCCCCTTGAAATTACCCTATAGCCGAAAATTACTAAATTTCCGTCATGATCCTTGCCGATGATGGACACGTTTTTCCATCTTCATAGGAGTAACTTTCCGTTAACCTCTTAACGATCGCATAATTTTCAAGAAAACGGTAATAAAAGTTCCTATTATTTTCGGAGGATTCCATTTATTTCTTGATCTGCCACATCTAGTTTTTAAAAAACGCATCCCCAATTACATTAAAAATTGGCTGGTGCTGCCATCTGGTATGTAAAATAAGGAATAAAAAATTTTCAGGGTAAATGAAATGGATTGTTTGAATCTTTTTGGTGCGCTACTTTAAAACACTCCAGTCTGGAAATATCACGGGCACGCGAAGTAGAAGGCAAAGCCCCACTCCGTAATTTTGACAGGAGGGAGAAGGGAGAGGTTAACGTACCATCATCCAGTTGATTCGCGAACTGTTACAAAAGGTCCAGGTGCACGTCGGTGTTCACGGTGACAAAGAAAGTGCAGCCTTTGATACACAACCGAAACATCACACACCAACTTTTTTTTTATCATGGAGCGGTGTTTGGCAAGTAGCAAAGGGATTGTCAGCGGCTCATATACTGGCGAACGGAGATCACTTCCAGCATCGCATAGTATGCAATCGATTACACATAGTACTTCACGGTACGTAACGTATTTGCTTTGTTCAGGTTACTTCACACTAGCGAGTGTTACTATAGAATTTTCTGGGCCTCTGCCAAGTGAATCACCTTCTGCAATGTTTGCTTGAATTTACATTTTCAGAGGAATTTTATGAAACAATGTGTATCATTTTATCATTTTTCTCCACCTTTTTGTCTTATGGACTTAACCAATTTGGCAAGTGAGTGGCTCATGTAATTAACTAGACTTGTTCAATATAACCTTTAAGCTAACTTTTAACACTGTATACATCTATTTTTTCTACAACTGGTTTTCAAGATGAAAATTTATGCTTTCAGCAATTTTGCTTTTGTACAGTTTTCACCTTTACAATTTTCATGTGTGAAACCAAAGAATAGAAACACATCTTGTAATGTTATTCGCGAGCAAGTACTAGTACTATTAAAAACTCATAAATCAAGTGTATCCGCTCACAGGACTTGCTACGTTATTTGAAAATAGTCACTTATGCACACATGTGCTTTACACACATATGTGCTTTACACACATGTGATTGATTTGCACACATGTGTACAAATCAATCTTAATAAAGCCTGGTTCTCTCGGTCACCACAGATGTATTTTCATGAAAATTAATTACACAGTGTGGTAAATGGTAGCACAACAGTCTTCAGCATAGCTAAAATATTTAGTGGTGTCAGATTAAAAAACAACTCTGTAACATTCTTTACTAGTTATTCTTGAGGTTTTCAAATAGGTTTAGCGTTCAAAATCTCAAAGAAAGCCCTTATTTGGTTGGCTCATAAATAATTACGATGTTTTTAGACTAAAATAACGAAAACCCCATATTTGAACGACGAGAGGAAGTTGCTTTTCGACCTGCCGTCTTTAAGCGGGTACACCTGAAATTGGTCACAACGCTTCTCTGAAATTGTACAGCGTTCCTCATTTTCGTTTACACCGTCAAGACTTCAATATCGCTATTCGGGGGTAAAAAATTTGAAGATTTTTGTCTTGGCAGAGTGGTGAAGATTTTTTATTCAAGATTGTTCCAAGACTTTTCATTCAGAGTAAAAAAATCGGAAATATTTTTCCTGAAACAAAAATTAATCTCAAAACGTTTTATGTTTGTCCTGGAAAGTGATAAAAAATTTTACAAATGCAAATTTCATAGACCTGGAAGCCAACTTTTTATAAATCTATTCTTTGTACGAAAGAGTTGAAAATGTAAAAATAAAGTTATTGATTCAGCTCCTAAGTAAAAGGTTAAACTTGTTCTAAATTATTGTCAATAACAAAATTCCAAGTTATTAAAGGTATATATATACAGAGGCTGTTCGCACATTTTTTAGACGATTTTGGTAAGCGGTAATAAAAAATCGTTTGCTGCAAAAGAAATAATTGCAATTGTACTATGTTGTTAAAAGTCAAAATTATCATCTGCGGCTTGAAATTTTTGTTTTTATTCAAAATGGCGTTTTTAACAAAGCAGTGGTTCGAAGGCTACATTTATGCTCTTTCCGAAGAGAAATATGCATACTCCGTTATCCAAAAACGATGTGAGAGTCATGGTTTTGTGATATCTAAAGCGTCGATAGGTAATATCATGAACAAGAAAGGAAAAAAACGTCAAATTGAAGCCTCAAGTGGGACAAAAATTCCAAACAAGTATCCAAGGAAAAAACGGACATCATCGACTATTGCAAAGGTACGTTGTTTAATGTTAAAAGAAAATCCTAGTCAAAGGACAGTTGCAAAATCATTAAAATGCTCGGTGTCCACTGTAAACAAAATGATAAACGTTGATTTAAATCTTAAGAAAGCGAAAAAACGCAATGTGCATAGTCTTCTTCCGAATCATATCGCTGAACGCAGGACACGCTGCAGAATTCTATATGAGAACACAAAGAAAAATATAAAACAATTGTCACTCTTCACTGATATTCCTACTAAATTTCCCGATGTATCACCTATGGATTTTTGTGCTTTCGGACTTTTAAAATCTGCATTATCCAAACGTCGTCCTAAAACCTTGTCAGGACTCTGGAAAGCTGTTCAGGAGGAATGGGATAGAATACCTCTTCTGACACTTCAAAAGGCATTATTATCCTGGAAATTGCGATGTCGAAAGATAGTTCAGAATAAGGGATGTAAAATAGAACATTTAAAACACATGAATTTTATGTAATTTAGTTTTGGGAATACAATATACATCGTCTAAAAAATGTGTGAACAGCCTCTGTATATCATGAACACACTATGGAAAATACGTAAATATTTAATTGGTTAACATAGTTATAAGAAATATAAAGTTATTTACATATTTTCAGAGAGAATGGTAGCGCCTGGTTCTACCCATATCCAATATGCTAAGTGGATTCTCCTACCAGGACAATAGAAATTTAGTTTCACTTGTGCAAGGGACTAGTAAATGAGCTGATCTCCATTAAGCCACAAAAAACAGAAACGGAAATAGTTGCATAAGGGGAAAGACAACATTAAAGGTATAGAATTAACGGATGGTGGGGCATTATTATTATTACTATATATATATATATATATATATATATATATATATATATATATATATATATATATATATGTATATATATATGTATATGTATATATGTATATATATATAAGTACATATATATATGTATATATATATAAGCACATATATATATGTATATATATATATATGTATATATATATGTATATATATATGTATATACATATGTATGTATATATATGTATATTATATGTATATATATATATATGTATGTATATATATATATATATACATATATATATATATATATATATATATATATATATATATATATATATATATATATATATGTATATATATATGTATATATATATATTTATGTATGTATATATATATATGTATGTATATATATATACATATATATATATATATATATATATATATATATATATATATATATATATATATATATATATATATATATATATATATATATATATATATATATATATATATATATATATATATATATATATATATATATATATATATATATATATATATATATAAACTGCTCACTCGAGGGAAAATTCCTGACAAAATACGTGTAGATATTAAAAAAAAATTCCTTTTTGAGAATTATCACTGATGCTTCAGGCATTGTATTTGGGTAAACATTACCTTTGCTTTTTAAAACTCAGATATGTGCTAGTTTCTATTTCAACTGCTTACATAATAGCTACTAAGGAAAATCTATATTGATAAAGGATGTTTATTCTTATTTATCACTATTATTAGTAGGTTTAAAATGTGTTGTAAAGGACAATAAATCGAAAAATAACCTGTACCCTTTGTAAGGAATGAATATACTTTTTGATTGTTTCGATTATCCTGGTAAAGAAGGTACCACCATCCTACGAAAACCAAACTTATCGATCACCTATTATTCTGCAAAATTTCTCACAAAATTGGAACTTTTGCAAATGAACAAATAAATTACTCCGTTTTTTTTCTGTTGGCCAGACTTTCTGTTATCTTTAATTTTTTTACTTTATTTCAAGAGCAGCATATTAGATATTTGGTTATTATTTACAGAGTAGGATAGGAAAAAAAGAGTTAAGCCTACTTGTCTTGTGCTGCGACCAGCCCCATCTCCTGGCAAACAAGACTGTCGGGAACTGGGACGTCTTGCGCTTGCAGGATACCTCCATTGTTGGTGTTCCTGTAGCAAAAAAGAAAGACATTTACAATTTGAGTTGAGGTTAAAAGCCTTACAATAATTATTCAGAGTGGCATGACAAACACATAGGATAAAAGCCACTTGATTCTAAAATAAGTCTTAGGGTGGGTGTTAAAAATGGTTAACAGATTCTTAAATCCTTAATAACAATTTGGCGAGGCATAGTAAGCAAACAAGAAGACATTGAAAATGGAACATTGAAGATGAAATTTACCTAAAACTAAAATCATCATTAGGTGAAGGAATTTTAAAAAGCTGATGATGAAACATTCACAAATCCACAATGATTATCAGAAGTGGCATTATTAAAAATAAGTGTGATGAAAGGTTCTTTAATAATAATAATTATCAGGATTGACACAGACGGCAAACAAACAGATAAAACATTCTTAATGTTTAGATATGTTTAGAATGGCATGGTTAAATCAGTATGCTAGATTGGTAACAAATAAGTTAGTCACAAAAGGTTCTTAAATATATAATTATTAGGATTGCGATGGGAAACAATTAAATTGAGCGTAAAATGTTCTTAAATCCAAAACAATTAAAATTGACATGGAGACCAAATAACTTTGTGATAAAAGCATGTTAAAGCTATAGTTATTATAAGGGCCATGGATAACGAACATTATGAGGATAAAACCTATTTAAATCCACTGCAATTTTAGTAGTTGGTTGGAAAGCAAACTCACCATAATTATTAGTTCAAATATTCAATTTAGATTTAATGAGCTTTTATATGATTTTTCCTCTACAAATACTTCAAAAGTTTTAAAATTTCAGAGAAGTCTCAATTCAGGAAAGTCTCACAATTGCATTAAAACCCTTGTGAGGTTTTGAATCATAATTAACCCCTCCCCCCCTCCTGGTTTAAATAAATCGCCGTTTGAAGAAGAAGGAGCGCCTCATGCAAATGGGCGGCACTTTTCTACTAGACGGGAATCCCCGTGGGTAGCGTACACGCTAGACAGTGAGAGTTCAAACGCTACGAGGCGAGGTCGGACGGAGGATTTGCAGCGAACGAAAAACAATTGGAGTGAAGATCGCTTTGCCGTACAACAGCCGGAAGTTATCAAGTTTACCGAAGGCATTTTGAAGTTAGCTATCGTTCCAGTGACCTGATGATAAAGTGAAGACATAAAGGTTAGTGTGGCGTATGTACAAGCAGTGGAGTGGCTGAATTTTTAGCTATTTTTAACAATTTGGATTTTGCACAACAAATATTCGGGGACGTTTATTTCTGTTTTTGCGGTCTGAATTGGCTGTAAATTTCAGTCTCCAGTTAAAATTAAGAGAAATTCTGCTTCAGCAGTTTTGTCGCCTCCGGCATGCTTTGCAATGTCATGTTAAAAGAACTTATAATGAAAGAGAAATTTATGTCCGTGGCTGCTAAGTTCACTAAAATGCTTATCTTTGAATATATAGTTCATTTTATTTAGCTGGATTATCATGAAATTTTTAACGTTTTGGCTTAGCACGATTTATTATGAAAATGTCGGTATAAAAAAAAGCAATGAAAAAAACTGTTTTTTTACGCAATTGCAATGGTATAATTTTTCATCCTTCCCTATGGAAAACAGAGCATTTAAAATTTAAATGAAAACTAGGCGATTTCATATACTATTTTCATACAAATGTTGCTCTCAATTATTTATCAAAGCTAGCTTGAAAATGAATCAGAATAATGAGGATCAGGAAAAAATTAGAAATGACTGGCATGGAATAACTTTTAGTTTAAAATCCCTGTCGTAGTATAATTGAAGTGATCGTGTGTTGATGTAATAAAATAACTAAGATAATTAATCAAAAGATACATAGAGTTGATATGAAGAAAAAATTATATAACGGACAAAATTCTTCGTCAGAAGTTTCATTTAAGCTTTAATTAATAATTTGTAGATGGTTAAATCTCGTTAAAATAAAGATACACACAATAAAGGATTTAACTATTGAAATGTATTTACTCTCTCTTTAAAGTTACGAGGAAAATTTGTGCTGTACTTCTTGTATTTTGGAGATTGAAGATTTGTGATTTTAATATATTCAGTTTCATATCCTTAATCGTGAATCCATTATTGCAAAAGAAATAAACGATTTATTTAAAATTCCGCATTGAGCTAGCTCTTTATTATTTAACAATTTCAATTCCTAGAACTAGAATGAAATCATGTGGCCTAGAAAAAAATATTATAAATGGTTCTATCAAATTACATTTTGTTTAAAATCCTTACCGCAGCATAATTTGATTAATCATGTGTTGATGCAATAAAATAAAATAACTCCGATATTTAATCAAAGAATTTTCCCCGCCGGAAGACAAAGAAAACTGGATAATGGACTGACTCCGTTATCAGCACTTTTCATAAAAGCTCAGTTAAACGATTTGTAGATGATTGAATCTCGTTACACGAAAAAAAAAATATTGACTACTTTAATGTATTGACTTATTCTTTTTAAAATTTCATGCATTATTTCTGGAATTTTAGAAGTTTAAGAGGTATGTCTAAACATATACAGTTTTTCTGATTTAAGGGATGAATTTATTCATGCAGAAGAAACAAGATGTATTTAAAGTTCCTCTTTAGCTTCGCACTACATTCTTTATCGATGCCAAGTTTAGAAATTAGAATGAAAATTATATGATCCAGAATAAAATATAATAACTTCATTATAAATAAATTAACTTAATAAGTAGTTTTCATTAAAGCTCAGTTAAACGATTTATAAATGACTTGCTGAATATACGTACTTCTCTACGGAGTACATTCAAATTAAATACAACGGTCAATGCATGCAATTAATGCGAATGAATATATCTATATATATAAAACAGTTCCGTAACTGACTCACTCATTCATTCATTCATTCATTCATTCACTGACTGACTGACATACAACGCACAGACCAAACCGCTGGACCTAAAGGGCTGAAATTTTGCATGGCGATTCTTCTAATAGTGTAGGGGTGCACTAAGAGAGATTTTTGAAAAATTCTTCTTAGATTTTTTTAAATTAAATTTTTAAGCTGTTTTTTTTACTTTTTTTAAGTTTGCATTTAAAATAATAATTTGAGGGTTATAAAATTTATATCACGAGAAAGATCATAAAAATTCCTTTAAAATGAGATCTTTTTCGAATCTTTACCTTCATTTCCTGATTTTTGGTGAATTTTTAAAGATTAATTTTTAGAATTTAATTTATTAAATGCTGATCACGTGACTTCTTTTTCGGGTACTTTAAATAAATTTATCGTCACGTGCATAAAAACTAAATAGACAAAAAATAATTTTTTTTTTTCTTGCTAATGCGGCAGACGATTGGACATTATCCAAAAAAATATTAAAATACAGTAAAAGAAATGTTCTAGAAACTGTACTATATTAACTGTACTATATTCTTTGGTATTCTTTATATTAGATTTAATTTGAATATCTTCTTCTACATTATTTTGTCTATAAAAATATCCCTTACGATTTTTTTATAAATATATATATATTTTACATCAATTATATACATTGATCGTCGTATTTATTATATATATATTGGCATTAATTGCATACATTCACCGATGTTTTTACTTTGAATGTACTCCGTAGCGAAGTGCGGATTTTCAGCTAGTATATATATATATATAATAAGTACAACGATCAATGTATGCAATTGGTGTAAAAAAATATATTTATAAAAAATTGTAAAGGATATTTTTATAGACAAAATAATGTAGAAGAAAGTATTCAAATTAAAATCTAATATCACATACTAAAGAATATAGTGCAGTTAATATAGTACAGTTAGAGGAAAATATCTTTTACTGTATTTTAATATTTTTTTGGATAATGTCTAATCGTCTGCCGCATTAGCAAGAAAGAAAAATATTTTTTTTGTCTATTTTGTTGTTATGCACGTGACGCAAAATTAGTTTAAAATATGACAAAAAGAAAGGAAACCACGTGATAAGCATTTAATGAATTAAATTCGAAAAATTAATTTTAGAAATTCCCCAAATATCAGAAAATTGAGGTAAAGATTCAAAAAAGATTTCATTTTAAAGGAAAGTTTTATGATCTTTCTCGTGATATAAATTTTATAACCATCAGATTATTATTTTAAATGCAAACTTAAATAAAGTTACAAAAACAGCTTAAGAAATTTAATTTACAAAAATCTAAGAAGAATTCTTCAAAAATATTTCTTAGTGTACCCCTACACTATAAGAATCACCATGCAAAATTTCAGCCCTTTAGGTCCAGCGGTTTGGCCTGTGCATTATATGTCAGTCAGTCAGTTACGGAACTGTTTTATATATACAGTGGAATCTCGATCGATCGTTTTCGGATCCATCGTTTTTCGGTATGTGTCGTTCATTTTATCCAGTCCCAACGATCATATTGCTTTGCTATGTTTCCGCATCTATCGTTTTTCCCGCATTTATCGTCCAGTTCAGTCGGTCCCTTGCAAAACGATAGATCGAGATTCCACTGTTTATAGATTATAACAAAATATGCACCACTGCTTGTGAAAATAATACGGAAACAGCGATAATTTTCAAATTTAACCTAATATTCACATTAAAAATTTTTCTGGACTCGAATTCTTCTAAATCCAGAACTGCTTTCTTCATCAAAAGACGAAGAGAGCGTTCACTCTGAAAACCAAGGCAGACATTTGCCTAATTTGCCGACTTTTGAATCCCCAGGCTTTCCGTGAGAGCAATTTCTTGCTCCTCTGCTCAATATGAAACCAGATTTTGCTTTAAAAACTGACTTTTTATTTTTATTTTTTTCTACAGGGTGGCTAATAAATACTGTGACAAATATCGAATCATTTAATTACACACAGATGAAATAGAAAATGGAAAATACAACAATATTATGAACATTATACATGAAAGTTTACTATGAAATAATTTTACTCGAATCGACCGCCATCTTTATCGATTACTAAAGATAATCTCTTACGCCACTGTCCTATTGCGGCACGAATCATTTTATGAGGTAATTTGTCCCATTCACTCCGTATGGAAGCTTTGAGGGAGTCCAAACTTCTGTGCTGCTTAGCATTTACTTTAGACTCTAAAATCCCCCAAATGCAATTGTCTAAAGGATTTAGATCTGGTGAAGAAGGTGGCCAATCTTCTTGCTTGATAAACTTCGGGCAATTGGCATGGAGCCATTCCTGTGTTGTTTTGGATCGGTGGGACGGTGCAGAATCTTGCTGAAATATCCAATTCTTTTTGGGATACAATCTGTTAGCATGTGGCAATAAACGTGTAGCCAATACTTCCTGTTTGTAATATTCTGCATTCATTTTTACCCCTTTATCGATGAATTTCAGAGGCAGTTTTCCATTGTGTGACACTGCAGCCCAAACCATAACAGAATTCTTGTTCTGAAAGCGTTTAACAGTTCGAAGATTTTCAGGTATACCCTCGAAGGTTGCTGAATATACAACATCATTTTTAGCATTATAACTTTGTTCTGTACAAAACAGCTTCTCATCAGAGAAAATTATTTTTTCAACACTTTTGCTACCGTGCCGGTTCAGCAATTTCTTACATCTTTGTAACCTTTTAACTATTTGTGCAGTAGTCAAACCTTGAACTTTTCTTTTGCGATAAGGGCGAAAACCCAGGTCTTCATTTATGATAAGTTGCATAGTTCTGAAACTGATGTTCTCTTCTGCAGCCATTTTATTTGCAGAACGTTGTGGGTTTCTTCGTATCTTTTCACGAATTCTTTTGATACGTTCTTTTGTACGAACAGTGCGTGGACGACCGGACCTTGGTCGATCTTTATAGCTATTGGTATCCAATAATCGATTTATAGTCCTATATATAAACGTCCTATTATTCCAAGGCATTTTAATTGCTTAAATATTTTACCTGCAGAAAATCCGCGATCAAAAAGCTGTTTAACCATTAACGTTTTGGCTTCCATCTTTAAAAATATTCTACATGTTTTACTTTAAACAAAAATCGTCTGCGTTTACAAAAAGTTGCCAATCACACAAATAGATAGATAAATTGTTTTTCCAAACGATTAAAATTAACTCTTATTTTTTGGAGTGTTACAGTATTTATTATCCACCCTGTAGTATGTCACCTTTCTAATGTATTTTTTTCTAGGGCTCATTATTTTCATTCTAGTTCTAGGAATTGAAATTGATAAATAATGACGAGCTAGCCCAATAGGTAATTTTAAACATATCGTGTTTATTTCTTCCTCTAAAATAGATTCGCCATTAGGCCGTCTGCACACGGAGCAACTCAAAAGAAACTGATAACTGACTCCAATCACTAACCAGTCCGTGATGAGTCCTAACCTATGTAATTGAATGGAGACACGCACACGGCGCAACTGGTTACAAACCCGTCCGACGGGTCAACTCGTCCGACTCATCACGGACTGGTTAGTGATTGGAGTCAGTTATCAGTTTCTTTTGAGTTGTTCCATGTGCAGACGGAATTAATGTTACTTTTTAAGGGGAGATTCAAGGTTGTTGCTATTCCTGGATTTCTAGATGGTTTGGTGTAGTTAACGTACCACCAACAACAAAAATAATTACAAGATAAAAAGAACTTTTTATATACCATGTTTTTAAATTTTCTGTTGAAACATATAAACGTGACAATTCTATGTATTAATAAATACTTAAAAAAAAATTTTATGAATTATCCCATCAACTTGAAATTAAATGAAGTTAATTGGAAGTTAACTTGCGTTTAACTTTTTGTTGCCGTTTCGGCCAATAGATGGCTGCACCAGTCTACAAAACAAAATTAACTGAAAATAACTGAAAAGGAATTTAATTTTGCTTAAATATAGCTAAAAGTATTAAAAGAATGCATTGTCATCGTGTTCTGAGCTATTCTAAAAGTTTCAAATGTCTAAGTAGTTAAAAATCGATTGCAAGATTTGTACGGGACAAACACACAAACACACAAACACACAAATAAACAAGAAAGCGAGTTAATAAAAACATGGCAAAAAAGATGTGATTTATTATTTTAATGTATTTAT
Organism: Dolomedes plantarius; assembly: GCA_907164885.2. NCBI lineage: Eukaryota > Metazoa > Arthropoda > Arachnida > Araneae > Dolomedidae > Dolomedes > Dolomedes plantarius. The sequence continues at coordinate 255,969,367 of OU015490.1, forward strand.
ATTCTCTTTAACAATAAAATTTAGTGTTGTATTTCTGGTATTTTAGAAATTTAAGATTTATGTCTGAACATATATAGTTTTCACAGTGGTATGGGTAATTCTATTTATGCAAAAGTAATACACCAGTTTAAAATTGCGCTTCAGGATTGCTTCTTATCAACGTTGTTGTTGTTTGCCTATGCGGAACACTTCTCAATGAAGACATTCGAACTTAATTCGCAAGAATCGCTGCTTACTTTCAACGGGGTCGGCGTATAGCTGAATAATACCACCTCCTGTGGCCACCTCAATTTTGACAGAGTGCTCTCGGAAACGAATTTTGGAGGGCTAGTACCTTCTCTGACTTCATAGAAGGTCTTTTTGGTCTACCTATTTAACGTGCCTATATCCAGTCTAGAAGCGAAACAATTTAATGGCGTTAGTCGTTATTCGAAGCAAGTACCCCAGAGTCCCAAGTCCAACGCGTTACCAATAGGCTACTTCAGGTCCTTTATTTATCAGTGTCAACGTTTAAAAGTAGAATCAAAGTCATATGACCTAGAAAAAAAGGTTAAAAATGACTCCTATGAAACTACCTCAAGTGGGAAATCCCTACTACAGTGCAATTTGAGTGATTGTGTGCATATACAGTAAAACCTCGTTTATGCGGACTAACTGGGACCACAGGCAATCTGGACAATTCAAAATCCGGGTATTATAGGTAATAAACAAAATCCTTAATGCAGCAGACTTACCGTTTATTACGATAAAAAACTAGATTTTGTAACGAAATTATACAGGGCATAATTTCGACTGGGTAAAGTAGTTTACAAGGCATTAAATAAATAAAAATAACGCCCTGTTACACTCTAGTAAAGCTTTCTTAAATTCAACAAAAAGCATTTTATTACCATAATTTATTGTGCAATCTATGCAGGAACTGTACATTAAATCAAACTGAAGATTGAATATTTGGCGTACTTTTTTTTTCCAATGCGGCGGCACTTGTCGCCAAACATTCGCCTATACTACGCCGCAATTTTACTGCCCATTTTATTGTCGGAGCACCATATAGGCGGACAGTATTACCCCCTATGAAGGGAAGGCACGAACGGAGGCATTTTTCATGGCGCAACGCCAGGATCCGATCCGATCACCCTTAGCACCATAAACCAGCGCGCTGTACCACAAACCCCATTTGGCGTGCTTATAGTTACGGTCTTGCTATTATAGTTAAAAATTATTATCTAATGAGACCATGAAATAAAAATAATGTCTACAAATCTTATCCGGATTATCCGGAGATCCGGATCCACGAGGGCCAGATAAACGAGGTTTTACTGTACATTGAAGTAACAGGGGTACGTAATAACATTTTTTTTAGAGTTTATACGAAGAAAGAAGAACCAGTAGACTAACATCATGAAAAATGTTCGTAAAATTTTCAAAAATCTCAGTTAAATCTTTTGTAGAGGTTCACTTTTGTTACAGGAATAACGGTGTGAACATAAAGCATATGATCAACCATTTTAATGACTTTATTCTCTCCCAAACTTTAAAATTTAGATGTACATTTCTGGTACTTTAGAAATTTTACATTCATATTCAATCATATGAAATTTTCATAGTTTAAATTTTAACTATATCCAAGTAAAAGGAATAAACTAGCAGTTCTGTATTTTAATTCAATATGTAAATTTTATCAAGAGATTTGTAAAGGAATTGGTTATATATTTAAGAGAATCCACGACAGAAATGCTCTTTAGGTAAGCCCATTTTGAAATGTTTTTTTCTTTATCAGATGTGTCTCTATAAAGGAAAAATAAAATAAAGAATTAGGCATATAAGCTTATACATAAATCATTATTGTTATCATTACTATGCATATGAAAACAACAGGGCAATTTGAAATTTTGATTTAAAAAGCATCATAAATCAAAAATAAAAGCATGCATACTTTTCGGCATGTTTGCTGGACCAATAGTTTTATATTTGAATTTTTTACATTTGTGCCTAGGAAAGTTTCCAAATTAACTGATAGTGCAACTATATTTGTTCCACCTTTTCTTATAGCTGTACGTTAAACTGCCATGTACTCGTAATTTCCTTGAATGGAAATTTTTTTCAATGGTAGGAGTCATCTACGACGTTCTGGTTTATTAAGCTGTTACCAGAAATGCTTATTACAAAAGATGTTTGCTTGAGCTTAGAGACAGATATTTAATAAAAGATCAATTTTGAACCTGATTAATATCATTTTTTAATCACAGGAACTTTTTTTGCTCATTTTTTTACCGCATGGTATATTCTTAGAATTTATTGTACAGGTTTCGAAGAACTAGTTCAATCATTACCTCCAAACTAATGTATCCTTTCATTTTTTTTCTTTTAACCATAATTTGAATAATTAATTTCAGACTCCTTTCCGCTTAATCAGAGAAGAGGGCTAATTTTTTTTCTGTGTGACTATAAATTTAGTATTATGCTGTAGCAAAGAGGAAAGTCAAGTTTAATTAGTTTCCTGGAGCTTATTATACAAAGAGAAGGCAAATAGTTTTTGCTTATTAAAGAAATAAGCTAGGAAATGCATTGTTTAAACATGGCTCAAAATGTCAAAGTTATTTTAACAAGTATTTAAATAAATATTGCGTTACTTATTTAGGCAATATTGAAATTATTTCATAGATATTAGTTTCAGCGATGCAAACCGCATATTCCTCTCCATGCTATACATAATGCGGGATTTTTCTAAAACATTCCACATAGAAAGCAAGAGTTCTTTCATATACCATGTATTTGGACTATACGACGTATCTTTTTACTAAAAAAATCTACTTAAAATCGGGGGGCGTCTTTTGGCCCGAAGGTAACATTACAATAATATGAATATTTTAGTATATATATTATATATATTTATTATGAATATTATATTTATTTATCATACATATTATATAATATATATATATAATATATATATATATATATATATATATATATATATATATACATATATATATATATATATATATATATATATATATATATATATATATATATATATATATATATATATATATATACCAATAAATATTTGGACACCCTTGCAAATGACGATATCAACGGTCCTGATATACGTCACGCCCTCCGCTGTTAAATATCATGTAGGAAAAAATAATTGCCATTAGTCGCATTTAAGATTCCACGAAGAGCAAAGTTATCTGATTTCGAGAAAGGTGTAATCGTCGGGTATCATAGAAATGACCGATCCTAAGGGACATATCTAGCGAGCTGAATTATCCCAAATCGACAGTGGCCTATGTGATTCAGCATTGGAAGGTGAGCGGTGATTATCGAAATGTGACCCAAGTCGGCAGACCCACGAAACTGGGAGATAGAGACCGATGGGTGCTGTTCAGAGAAATTCGGAAGAACTGCAACCAACCGATGGCCCACGTACTCCAGGAGTTTCAACAGGCACCCAGCAGTGTTGTTTCGATGAATACAATCCGTAAGGAAGCCCATCTGCATGGTCGTCATGGTCGTGCTACCACCCTAAGTCTTTGATCACAAATTTCAACCGCATTGCACGGTTAATGTGGTGCAAAGCACGTCGAAAGTGGTCCGTATGTCAGTGGAAACGAGTACTCTGAAGCGACGAATCAAGATTTACCCTCTACCGTTCGGATGGCAGGGTCTGAGTCTGGCGTCTACCTGGAGAACGCATCCTGCCAGAATGCATTACGCTCTCAGTAAAGTTCGGCGGAGGTGGAATTATGGTCTGGAGTTGTTTCTCCTGGTATGGACTCCTACTGCACTATTTTGGATGACAGTATGCTTCCGACGTTGTGGCAGTTTTACGGGTTGGACTCATGTCACTTCCAGGACGACAATGTGAGCTGTCATGTTGCGAGGCCCACCATGGATTGGTATGGCGATAATGGGGCTAACCATATGGACTGGCCTGCCCAGAACCCAGACTTGAACCCTATCTAGAACCTCTGGGACGTGGTGGATCGCCGAATTAAGGTGTGCAACAACCGTCCAAATTCGGTGTAGGAACTTACATGTCTTCTCTAACCGAGTGGAAGAAAATACCACTAGCCGTCATACAAGGACTTGTGGAAAGCATGCCCCGGAGGGTTGAGGCTGTAATTACCTCTCGTGAAGGCTCTACCATTTATTGAATAGTAATAAATTTTGATTTTCTTTCTATCACAGGTGTCCAAATACTTATTAGTAGATAGTTTATTATATATTATATATATTATATATATATTATTTTATTATATATGTTTCTTATCTTAATTAAGAAAGAAATTGAGAACATCTTTATATTAACAATATGCAAAATATTCTTTTCAAAAAATCCTCCCATAAATTTGAGGTGCGTCTTATGGTCGGAAAAATACGGTACTTCTCGTTGATGAAAAACTATTTTAACATGATTTTCTCGATCCTTTAAAGTGAATTTCACTCATAGAAAGAGCTGGCCGTAACCGTTTCAAATAAACGTTTATTTGAAAGCATATGAGTTCTTTAAGAAGTAAGCTGACCTCTAAATCTTCAGCACCCATGTTCAGCTATGAGGAATTTTCCAATCGTTGTTTTCAACATGGAAAAGTTTTTGTGGGTATGTTCCTATGATAAGCCCCTATCCAAGATCCTATCCTGCCTTGACACGAAGATACTTCATAGAGTCGTTGGGATTCGAACTGAGCACCACCGGTTCCAAGTTCAACACGCTACCACTAGGCTACCTCAGGCCCTATATATATATATATATACGTAAGATCATGTGACTTTGGAAAAAATACCCTAAGACCTTAATATAAGAATTTTATAATGAAAATCACGGGCTTCTCGTATCTGTTTAAGGCATGCATGCAATAAAGACTTTTGTTATAAAACACACTGAAGGACTCTTCCCAGAAAAGTTCTCCACAAATTCATCTCTAACACAGTACAAGTGGTTTCCTCAAATACACTTCTTTCACTTCCGGAAGATTATGGAAAGACCTTCGGTCAATGAGAAATGGAATTAATAATAAAAATAAAAGAATAGAAAAGTGAACATTTGCTCTATATAAAAAAAGAAGTTAAAAAGCTTGTAAAAAAAGAAGTAAATTTTTTGAGGGAGGTTTGTGCATTCCTATGTCATGTAGTATGTAAGAATTAGAATAAATTATGAATAATTCTGTCGGCCATATCTCTGTTCATGAATGTTTTTATATACTCTTTTGGTTATTCGTGATTTTTAGATTAGTCTACCGTTATTATTAGTCTATATAGTTTAGGTTGAAGCATCCAGGAATTCTAATTTTAAATTTGTAAAAAGTGTAAAAAAAAAACAACTTTATGGTTGAGCTAAGCTTTCTTTTCTTTGTGACTTTGCTACCGAAATCATTAGTTTTTCTACTAAAGTTAACTTTTTAAGTTTATTCTCATTACATATCTTACTTAAAGAGAAGAAAGTTGTATTACTTAATGTTTGCATACTTCGATTAAAAGTATCGACTTTATTTCCCACCCTCAAATCTATAACACAACAACATATTTTGAACTAACCTCTAATTTATTCATATTTATTTTCAGTTTCTAAAGGGAATACTTTTAACTTAAGTAGATCAATTCAAAGTATTTAAAAAAACACCTTTGAATAAATTAAAAAACTGCCTTTACGAATTCATCAGGGGAGTTTAAAACTTATTAAATGTAAACAGTTTTTTTTTCTGTGGTATTTATTAACTAAATCTTTTAATATCTAAATAGAATCTAATTATTTAAACAACCGCGGTATTTACTATACGTGAAATTTTTAATTCCTGGGATTAAAGTTAAACTTTTCACCCACGGTAATCGAAAAATGCCTAAAACTATATCAACAATTTTCTAAGAAGGATGATGTATTCTAGTAAAAACCCTTTATTGTTCTTTTGCGTGCAGTAATTCTATGAAAGAGAATACTCTTTACCGAATGCAAGACTGATTAGAATACTTTTTTTCTTATTTCTTCAATTTGTGCAGAAATAATTTGAAAACATAAATATATCGATAAAACATTGTAACTTAAAAATATTCTAAAAAACAAATTTTGTGTCTGTAATCAAATAAGAATGTTAAGTATTGTAAACATAGTTAAGAATATTCAATGTACTGACTTAATTGAGCTGCTAATAAAAAATTCTAAGCTGTTTGGTCAGTTAAAATGCTCAAAACAATTTCGTTCGACTGAGATTTGTTTTTACAGTTGAAAAGAAACAACTGAATGTTAAAATTATAAATTGCGTGCGAAGTAGAAGATTAAGCAAATATTTCAAGGAAACATACTTTTAAAGTTAAAATTTATTTATTATAAAAGTCGTAAATCAAAATCATTTTGAAAACTAGGAACTTTAACATTTTTGTAGTTGCATGTGTACCTGATATTCGATTTCTCCTGAGTTAAGTGATAAGATTTATAACTGGGAATTTATTTTAAAAACTTATTAACTGACATCCGACCTGGTTTACTAAAATAATTATAGTTATAATTCAGTGGGAAAATGCAGTTCCCTGTTTTTTGAGTCATCGTACAAACCCTACTTTGACCCGAATTAAGGGTAACAAACCCTACTTTGAATGCTCTAAAAATCCTAATTTAATCATAAATAAGGACTCTACTGATGATAAAATTCTCTATTATGTCCTTGAAAGAAACTTCATGTCTGAAACTTGTGAATTTTCTTACACAACCCTGGACAAATTTAAGTTCGCCAAAGAAAAGGAATTTGAGTCGGGGAAAAAAGAAAAAAGGGCACATGGAGCAATTGCTTGGATATGCGTAATTTAGTTTTCAAAAACGTCAATTGCTTTATAGGTTCTCTCGCGGAGTGTAGAGGATTTATTACCATGTTTTTATTAACTCTCTTTCTTGTTTGTTTGTTTGTTTGTTTGTGTGTATGTTTGTTTGTCCAGTACAAATCTTGCAATCGACTTTTAACTAACTTCCCGACTAGCTAGACATTTGAAACTTTTATAATAGCTCTGAACACGATGACAATACATTCTTTTAATACTTTTAGCCATTTTTAAGCAGATTTGAATTCATTTTCAGTTACTTTTGTTTTTTAGAATGATGCAGCCATCTATCGGTCGGGACGGGAACGAAAAGTCAAACGCAAGTTAACTTCCAATTCTCGTGCTAAACGGTTGATTATGAATTTGATACCTCTTTATTACGCATTTGATCATTTTCTTTCAAGTTGATGGGATAATGCATCAAAATATTTTTTTAAGTATTTATTAATACATAGAATTGTCAAGTTTATATGATTCAACAGAAAATTTAAATACATGTTATATAAGGTCTTTTTATCTCAAGTAAAGTTCATTTTATTTCTTTTTCTGATTTTCCTTTTAAGCACCTGGTAAAAGTACAAATAAGCTGATGGGACCTGGAACTATTAAATATTCAGCCCAACTCATGACTCTCCATTTCGTTTCACATTCTTACCAGATCACATACCATCAAATTCCTTCGTTGCCATTTCAAGGCCGGTTTACATTGAATCTTCCCAATCGGCCATTTGGCGAATTTGATTATCTTTCTCTCTAAGCTAAAACGTAGCATACATACATTTTAAATCCTAATGCAAAGTAAAATATCTTTCAAATGATGTATTAAGGCATAATAACCTTTGCTAGGGTATAATTACAATTTTGGGATGCGGATCTTTGAAAATTGCCAATGGGCATTAAAAACTTAACGGAATTTATAACTTTTCACAAGTGATATTAGCAGTAACTCAAAAAGAAAAGAATGTCTCTGTAAGTATCAGATCATAATGGCGACTGCACTGGATTAAAATGGACAGCAAAATGCCATTATTGGGTGCTAAAAATTTCAAACCTTATTGCGCCAAAATGTTTGGCTATCCTACTTTGTCCCCAAAAGCCATTTTTGGCTCTAAAACGTTGGGAAACGAAGCTCAGAAAAAAGTTTTCTTAAACTATGCAATTCTGAAAGCGTGGAAATTTCATACATGTCTCGCATCCATATCAAAATTTTGAAATTGTAAGCTTGGGCGGTGCTTCAGTTGTTGAAAACTATATATTTGTGCTAAAGAATTTGACACAGAACGTTGAACTATCGTTATCTTTCTCCAGGAAATTAGTCATATAAAAATTAATTCTTGAAATCGTGCACTGTGCATTAATGAATCTATTTTAAGATATAAGAAAAAATTCTTATTTACGTGTAATAAAAATATATTACTAGAAAAATTTCTTACATCTTAAGATGTGGAGGCTCAACAATCTGAGTCAACAACTGATGCATCGTCTTAAATGCGGTTCAGAGTTGCTTACTTAAATTTCTTTATAATAAAATTTATCCTCAACCATTTGCAGACTCATAATGGTTGTATTATCAGGCGTCTTTAGCTAGAGGCAGTGCCTGACACTAAGGTATAGAAAGGGTTATCAGAACATCGCAGTGTGTGGCCTGGGTGGAAATTCCAGAGCGATAGGTGCGCCGCAAAACTGTTTCGAGGCAAGATAGCCAGTTTTGAGTTGGAAGAGCCCGACGTAGAACGTTGAGAGAGTCAGGCTAAAAACGTTGCGATGCCCCCTATGAAGATTCTCAGTCAGCTAGATATACTGTTAGCGAGTAGGCTGGATACAGATATTTCTCGACTTACGACCAAGTTAGGTACCGAGTCATTGGTCGTATGTCCAGTTTCAAAGAATTATTTTTTACATACATATACAGTGATTTCCGCTTATAAGAATCACGTTTTTTATTACTGTTTTTGATTCTTATAAGCGGTTGATTCTTATAGACGAAATTTAGGTTTTTGGACAGGCACACACACACCTATATATACATATATTAGATAATTTACCATAAAATACTCTTTAATTTACGTTAATTATCTTTTATTAAAAATTGTTTTTTATAATTTTAAAAATACGACTTAATTTCTAGACCTATAAGTAGATACATATGATTATAGTAAGAGAAGAAAAAAATCCAATATTTGTTACCACATACCTGCTTAACAGTTTTAGCATTTCAACTACAGAAAGGGAGCAAGAAAAAGTTTTCTATGGTAGTTTGACGCAATGAAGTTTTCAGGAGGCTGTTTATACCTCTTTGATTACTAATAGTCTCAGACGAAGATTCACCTTCTAGCTTACGTTTTACGGTTTGTTAACATGCTGAATCTACTAATGTGACGTTTGCCAAAGTGATAGTCGACACTTCGCAGAAGATTTATGTGTTTCGGGGTCCAGGAAGCCGCAACCAGGATGTGGGAGGTGGGAAAAAAGAGTCCCTATTTTTGTTTGTCAATGGAGAAAAGTGAAACCGGACCCGGATGGGTAAAGATGCCCCTGGATCAAGATAATAGGACAGTGTTGTGCTAAAGCGTTTAAAGGGAAACTATTATGTTATGTCTAATAAAGAAAGGGGTGAATTTTACGACTATATTCCATCCCATCTTATCAATCTTTCTTTAAAAAAAAAAGAAAGAACTTCGTGCCTTTTAAGGGTTTAAGTGGCTTTTTTTGGAAAAATAAAAGGAAAGCGAAGAGTGTAAACTGATTCTTAAAACCGGTGGATTGATTCTTTAAAGAGAAAATTTTAACATGGAAATAATACACTTGTTTTTGTTTTCGCGATATTGATTCTTATAACCACTGATCACTATAAGCGGTGGTTACTCTATTTTTTACTTTGATACATACATACGTAATGTTGTTTATTTAGAAGGCATAAACTATTCTTCGACATCACTACTTATTATGTTAGTTTGGTTTGGAGAGCTACGGTCAATACACGAGGGCTAATTAGACCGGGACCTACTGCTTAAAGCCAATTCCGAACGGCTACAAACGTCCATGCCATGAGTGGGATTCAAACCCACAGACTCTGGTACCGAAGGCCAGCGCCTTCGCCATTCAGCCATCATCCGGTACTTATTATGTTAGTACAATCCAATTGTTCAGAATTTGCGACAGAGGATACGTTGCAAGTTTTTTTAACACAGTTATCCAAGGTAGTGTCTAATAGTCATGTAATACATATAGGTATGTACTGTTTGAGAAAAAGGTAAAAATAAGTAAAAATAAAATAAAAATTTCGGCCTTAGTGCGAGCGGTCGTAAGTCAAGGAATACCTGTATCCCAATAAAGCTTCATTAAGCTTCTGCTGTGTGCAAATAATTTTGTTCCTTTTACGTACATGTATGTGTGTCAAATCCGATAAACGCCTTGGTCCGAATGATGCCTCTTCATTTTACTGAAAGGGCGAAAAAAACAACTTGACCCTACCATTGTTATTACAATGGGGAAAAAGGAATATTCAAAATTAATGAGCTGAATATAGTAGTTCAGTCTATTTTATTAACAACAGCGGGGATCGCAATTAACACCCCCCTCGTAACAAATATTTATTTACATTTCATTTGCAGCTCATATTAAATCGAATAAAAAAGTAATTTAAAATAAAATATATTAGTGATATAAACTTTTTCGGAGACTCGGAGTCTTTTGCTTTTTCACAATTGCTAAGGGCCATGAAATAAAAAAATATGAAAATTCACTTGGATAATGTAATAAAAATTAATTAAATATAGAGCTCAAAGTTTGGCGCCTGAAATACATAAGAGTCATATAAATAAATGGTAAACGGAACTCAAATATAATAAATTAATAATATTAAACCATTTTAGAAATCACGGAGCTTAATGCTATACTAAAATAATCAAAATTCATTAAACATGGTAAACTGTGTTTCGTTTTGAAATATTATGGGTATTAACTATAATAATTATTTTACAGCTAATTAAACATTGCATATGTTGTATCCCATAGATATATTATTGTATAGCGTCTGGGAAATATCCCACATTGATACTTTGATCTTAAACATGCTTAATATACAGTTGCGCACTTTCTCCCATTATTCATTTTAAATATATTCCCCATATTTATAAAACAAGATTCGGATTGCTCAGTGGAACCCGCAGTGTTTTCTCGTGAGAGAGAAATCTTGTATCATTACATTCGCATGTGTAAAAGTTGCACTCATTTTAAGCCGGACGATGGTCGAACGACTAAACCGCTGCCATTCGGTACTAGAGTCCATGAGTTCGACACCCACAATCGCCATGTTTATTTGTAGCCTGTCGAAATCAGCTTTAAGCAGTAAGTCCCAAACTACACTGGTGTAAGAAATTAAGAGAATTTGCAGACTTGGTCGATTATCTCTAGAACTACTGTACCGATTTTAATGCAATTTGATATGTACATACACTTATACAATACAAAACAAATAACTATTCAATAATGGTAATGCACACGCATGATCGTGCGTAACACTCGTTGGAGCCGGAAGGTATGAAACAGCAGTTGCAGAATAAACATAAAAAGGGTTAATAGATGGTGTTCTTTTGCAGCAATCGGTTAATTCCAAATTGTAACACTAAAAACGAGTAACCACCAACGTTTAGATGATGGAATGAGGTGGCGAATTGTGGTGAGGCTAGAAGCAGGCCAATCTCAAGTCCAAATTTGTAGAGAGTTCAATTTAACGCCGAGCGTCGTGTGTAACTTATGGAAACAGTTCCAGGATACCGGATCCATCCAAAGAAAGCCTGGGCAAGGTCGTCCAAGAGCCACGACGGCCAGAGAAGATCGCCCTTTGTCGATTATAGCGAGGCGTAACAGGAGTGCTACAGCTTCTCAGCTCTCTCGTGACTTGTATGCAGCCACAGGAACCCGTGTATCAAGGGTGACTGCTTCCAAAAGACTTCATGAGAGAGGGTTGTTTGCAAGAAGACCTGCTGTTTGCGTCCCGCTCACTTCTACGAACAATAGAATCCGTTTATCATGGTGCAGAGAGCATAGAGATTGGAGTATGGATCAATGGGCGAACGTTCTCTTCACTGATGAGTCCCGGTTCAGCCTAAACACCGATTCTCGATGTACGTTCATATGGAGAGAACCAGGGACCCGCTACCTACCCTCCAATGTCCGCGAAATCGTCCATTATGGCGGAGGAGGTTTAATGGTCTGGGCAGGCATCATGTTGGATGGCCGCACACCTCTCCATGTCTTTGAAAGAGGCTCTGTGACTGGTGTGAGGTGTAGGGATGAGGTCTTGGAACCCCATGTTCACCTTTTCAGGGGTGCATTTGGCCCTGAGTTCATTTTAATGGACGATAACGCGAGGCCACATAGAGCTCTTCTGGTCGACGAATTTCTAGAGAGTGAGGATATTCACCGGATGTATTGGCCAGCCAGATCTCCAGACCTTAACCCCCATAGAACATGCCTGGGACGCTCTGGGGAGGGAAATTGCGACTCACAACCCCCCTCCGAGAACAATCCAGGGAATGAAAACAGCGTTGCTGAACGAGTGGGACCAATTGCCACAGGAAATGATAAACAGCCTTATTTCAAGTATGAAATCACGCTGCGAGACTTGTGTATCTGTAAGAGGGGACCATACCCCCTATTAACCCATTTTTTGTTTATTCTGCAACCGCTGTTTCATACCTTCTGACTCCAACTCGTGTTACGCACGATCATGCGTGTGTATTACAATTATTGAATGGTTATTTGTTTTGTATTGTATCAATGTATGTACATATGAAATTTCATTAAAATCGGTAGAATAGTTCTAGAGATAATCAACCAAATCTGCAAATTCTCTTAATTTCTTACACCAGTGTAATTAAGGTGACTGTCTAAGTTGAAAATGTCATTTTTGACTATTTTGTAAGAATCATGTAATTCAATCTTTCCTCTTTTCAAAAGAATTTTGATTTTATTCTACATCAATTAGAAGCAGAGTTATAGGAATTTTAAAAAACATCACCTGCTACAAAATTGAAGTGCGATACTACTTTAATGCGTTTTTCTCAGAATTATGTTTTTTAGCACCAATCTCGTTATCATGATATTTTACATAATAATGCATATAATTTGATAAAAAATTTTGGGAAATGTTTCAGATGCTATTGTTAATGAAATAACGCATAATAATTAATGTATAATAAATATTTTTTTTATTTGGGGCTGTTTCTATAAGGAAAGGAATGACGATTGGAGGAAAATTTTCATATTGGAACATAAAATTGTCTGTATTATTTTTGTATTTAAAACTTTCTCTTAGATTGTGGGTCATTTTGAAGATAACTGTCATATGTATCATGTCTCAGAAGGAAATTAAAATAGTAGCATTAGAATTTTGTGCAGAGTGATAGGCGTTTTAGCAAAATTTCATTAAAAATTACTTAAAATTGACCAATTTATAAAAAAGTATGGTATTTACAGATAAGTTTTTTGTTTATTTTTTAATTTTTAAGTGCTATTTTACCATAAAAGACAAAAAAAACCTTAAAAAAATTATTTTTTTGAAAAAATGGCTCCGAACGTAGGCAGTCACCTTAATCCTCGATTAGCAAAAAATGACCGTGGATTTCTCAACCAACTCAACTCAAATCTACGCTAAATGTAAATATCCGCCTTTCCAAATAACTTGATTTCCGTGTTCCACTTATTTGAAAATTAAAGAATAAATCATTATTTTTCCAAGCGTTAAACGTTAGTTCACTAAACTATTCTATTATACAATGCACATTTCATCTATGAAAAGGAAAAAAAGTGTGTGTGCTAAGTATTACTACGGAATTAAGCAAATGAAAAAAGATTTGATACATGTTTACTGACTTCGTATTTTGTTTTCTTCGAACAGCCTATTTTTTAGAATATTTGCCTAATTTCTCTGAATATTTTTGGTAAATATTGAGGAATATATTACGAATTCCCAGTTCGGTTTCGATGATTGAATGGACTTTGAATAGGACAGAAAAAACAAATATATATTCACAGAAAGTCGTAATAATATAGCTTATAGATCGTCAGAAACTGACTACAGTTCTTCAAACACAATCTCTAGATCACAGAAGTACGGAAAAAAAACGCAACACAAAAGACGACGCACGGTGTCGCACCTATCGCGGCATAAATCTCAGAAATTCTCCGAAGAAAATCTCTCAGCTAACAGCGGCCCTTTGACGAGCTCCAAGCACAATTCAAAACTGAGCACTGGTTTCTGAATCGAGGCTGTATTTATAGCTTCTCGGGAGTCTGGGGATATCTACAATGTTCCAGAAAGTTCCAGGCTTGGAAAAGTCGCTAGGTTTGACGCCAAGTCACCAAATTTGGCGATATTTTGCCCAAATTAGTAGCCCAAAACGTCGCCAACAAGCCAATATCTCTCCAGTTTGGCGAGATACCATAGAAACCCTGTATTAAATAAAGCACGGTGTTATAGAAATTTAGCTAATACGACTATTTACATGGAACAAACGATAATAATGTATTATTTTACAAGCAAAAAAACAATTTTTACGGTAATTTAAGTTAAAGACATACATTAATTTAGAAAATTCGTAACAATATTCACAAACATCTGAGATAGATATTTGTGAATAGAAACCAAAGAATGTAATAATCGGTACAAAACCCCTTCTTTATGATAGAATGTAGTAAGAAAATCAGTCTCAGACGATTAGAGAATTAAAATTCTATGTTTCTTACCAAAACATTAATTTATCTAGTTTTAAATCAAATAACACTACACTATTTAATTTTAAATCAAATAGCCTCAGTTTCTTTAATTTATATACAAAGATCTATTTAGTACATATCTTTCACATCTCTAAGTTAAAAGAACTCAACCCATTCAAAGATGTAATGCAGGAAGTATTTTCACCGTAATAAAATAGCGATGTGTTATAACATTACATACAAAATGCTCAATTAAAACATCTGAAATTTAAGTAAAACGCGATTCAGCCAAATCATGATTCAAGCCACTCTCAAAATCAGATGTAGACATAAAAAGCCATTTCTCCGATTCCATTAGAATTGTAATTCTCTAAATGATTTCAATTAGTTAAACTAATATTCGACTGGGAATGGACTTTTGCCAGGGGCATTGTTTTAGAGATTCGAAGAGAACACAGCGTTCGCAGAGGGAGACCGATATTTATAATGCTAATTTGCAGTCATTGTAGTTGAGGTTTGAATTGATATAAGTGTGGGGGAAATGAGTTAAGGTAATCATACCAGTATGTAAACAACGCAAAAGCTTCCTTTTTCTTCAGGCGTTAAAATTAGCACACGTCGGTCTCTCTTCAGTTCGTCCTTTGGGACGTAGGCAGGATTGCAGAATCGGAATAAAAATTGCGAGCCGGGTTTCAATTCTAAAGTTTTTACCAGAACCGGATACCGGGGTATTACCCGGGTTTCAATAATGCATGAACCACGAAATATTTGCCCTATATATTAATGAAATAACTAGATTTATTTATAATATAAATAATTTTAGTTTATAACGTAAGTAAAATAAACATTTATTTTTAACTGATTTTAATTTAAGGGGATGAGGGACTTTTCAAAGCGATTTTTAAAATTGTTACCTCAGAGAAATGAAATTTTGCATATAAATTCATTAAGGGAACTCACGACCCTTAAGTCGAGGAAATTAGACATATTTTCATACCTTTTGAGTCTTTGTAACTATTTCAATTTTCTCCCAATTTTTCCAAATTTTATGTATATGATAAATTGATATATTTATTTGAATAAACAAATTTTCAACTCTCAAAATAATTTTAAATAATTTTTTTTAAACTGCTTTAAATATATCTTGTTTTTTAAGTATTTTTATTGTATACTGGCTTGCGCGCAGAACTATGAAATTGATTTTACACTTAAATGTAAAATTCCTGTTTTATATTTAAAATAAATAATTCAAAATACTATTGAACATAAAACATTCAACATTAAAATATATTTTCAATTTTTTAAAACTTCTCAAAATATACTTAAAATTTCCTTAAATTTTTGCATGAATTTACCCCTGAAAAAATAACAAAATGTGCAGTGATTGCAATAATTCTAGTTCAGACGCAATAAAACAACGTGATTATGCAGTGATAAAAATTGAATGGAATTATGTTTCATAGTTTTTGAGATATCGGTTACGGAATGATGCAAAATTATATTTTGAGAAAAATGAGTTTAAATTTTTTCTTACCATAAACTTGATCAGTAATTAAATATTTAGAATATCAATATCTCCGGAGCTAAGCGGAATATTTTCATGAGGTTTGCTTTATTTTGTTCAGAAATGATCAGGCCTATATATATATATTTTTTTCAAAAATCGAATGTTTTAAAGATTTAAGGGTAGTGAGTCCCCTTAAAGTATAACGATATCAAACCCCTTATGAAATTTTATAAATATTTGAAAAAAAATTATTTTTTAAAAACTGAAACTTTTATGTTTTTTAAAATGCTCCTTGAGATCCAATTTTTAACATTCCCATTTAAATTGCTTACAAATTCATTTTGAACAAAGTTACGCAGTACTTTGAGCTTTCGTTCAATAGTTAATTTTTAGGAAATATTTTTATGTTTGTACTCTGAATTTTCGGGAAATTTTTGTACTTATTGTACTTTTGTAAATAAAATTATTTCTACTTTTAAGTTAAACTTTCATAAACTGAATGATGTCGAAACCTGAAATGGATGCATATCTTCATTATAAATTTTATAAAACTCCGTCAAAAATTATGACGCAAGGAGCATTTCAAAGACTTGCAAATCTTAAAATTACGCATTTTGAGAAAAAGCCATTTAAAAGATATTTTTTCACCTACCTTTAATATTTACTTTTCTAAAGCCACCAGGTTTTCATTTTAATTTTCATTACACATTTTAAATGTATTTTATTCCAATATTTACATATTTTAAAAATATTAATACATCCCTCAAAAAATACAATATATTCGTTTATTTATAGATATTATGGTATGAACGTTGATTTTTATTAAAAAGTTTTGGCACCTCCCACGTTGGAAACCGCGGGCGTAAATGGAAGATTCCTCTTTCAGCCGATAGAAATAAGCAATTGAATTTCAAAAGAAACTACCCTATTTTACCGAAACTTAATGAATATATTATGAATATTTAGATAAAATACCTGCAACTTGATAAATCCTAGCTCTATTTTTAAGGAAATCTTGGTTTTTTATTCATTTCCAGACTACCGTAGTGTTACAAATATAGTGCTTTAAAAGTTTTCTCTCAATAGATATGCAGATATGTTTGTGTTGTTTTTGTCGTTCAGTGTATCCTTTACCTGAAAATTGCCAATTTCCATAACAAAGTCAACAGCACTCTTTTCACTGATTGAGATAAAAAAATTTGTCTTGTACGTTGGGTTGTATCTGTCCCTTCAAGCCATACAGGAAATACTTTTGCCCAAATGAAAATAACTTTTATGATGTGGATACTGGAGTATTATAATGTATCCTTACATTTACTGCTTGAAGTCACGTGGCATATTCCGCCTAGTAGCCACCTCAAAGTTAGGCTCTGTTAAGAGATTGTCAAAATATTTTGGCTGATAGACATGCATAAATACCTATTTTCTTTTCTGGTAGATGTATATTGTACTTTCTCGTTTGCGTCTGCGACGCTCATCATACTTATTTCGAAACAAAGATATATTAATGCAACTCAAAGTCCCAGTAAGAGATGGCAAATAATTAATGCCACTCCATAAAGCGAAAAACAATGAAAAAGTTTCTAGATTTGTCCAATAATTTCCTACCAAAATATCTGGTTGTTTATGTGAAAATTTTCATGGTCTTGTTTTATGTCCATCGTGGAATGCATTAACCAGGAACACAAGCGGAGAAATGCGTGTTACAGTTGTTCCCAAAAGAGGTTAAATGATTCGATAATGCTTTGGTCATGTAAGTTGGAAGCCCGCCAATGGGAAACAAGACTCGGGGGATGGGAACAGAACATATTATCAAGCCCACTCACACAAAAAACAGACAATAATTGTCTTTGTCTGAGCCCTTGATTATTATTTCCTCCTTGTTTTTAATTTCAAATGTATAGGTTTATTTTGACGTTTATTGTTCTGTATCACTGGATATATAAACTCTTAATATAGTTTAGTTTAGCGGTATTTTTCGAATTAAATCAAATAACGCTCTGAAAAACTAAATAAATTGTATTAAGATAAATGTATTTTAAATATTTTATCGCATTGGTAAATTCGTTGGTAAAGTTTCATTTTGAAGTATTTTGAGGTTATTTAATTTTACATTTACAAATTTAACTATAAAATTATGAAAAGGTATGACAACATTTTCAAAGATCCTGTATATATACACATACTGGCCAATAAATTAGAAACCTACGATTAAAATTTATTGGACCTCCTTTTGCACTGATAACAGCCCGTATTCGGGAAGGCATCAAGTTTCTGGGGTGCATTTACGTCCAGAGAATACCATGCATTGGCTACACAGACCTTAAGATACTGTAAATTGGACGGAAGAGGAGACTTCTGTGGGATGCGCGCGAATATGTCCCAAACATTTTTTGTTCCATTAAAATCCGGGCTTTGCGGCAGTCCGGAAAGCTGTTTGAAGTCTGTTTGATGTTCAATGAACCAATGTTGAACGATTATGGCACGATGTATAGTTGCATTATCGTCCATGAAGTATCCATCACCTGCGGAGTAAAAATGTAACATGCGCTTGATCTGCCAGTATGTCCAGGTGTTGCATGGCTGTGTGTTTACCTTCAACGAATGCCAGGGGGCCACTTCCATACAAACAGAACATGTCCCACATCATGATACCCTTGCACAGTGGGGACAAGGCAAGATGGGTTCATGGCTTCATGGGGTTCTCGACGTATTCCATTCAAAATCGACGTATTCCATCAGTGCAAAACAAGGCATAGCGGGATTCATCTGACCATATAACCTTTTTCGAGTCCTGTTTCGTCTTCCCAGACACACTGAAAACGAATTCTGGTTTTCCTGGCAGAAATGAGAAGTTTCCTCACAGGCTTCCGACTACATAATCCCATCCTCTGCAATTCTCTGTGCATGGTTCGCACCGAGATCGGTTGGGACGAACCTTGGTTGAAGATTTCTGTCAGTTGGAGTACAATAGAATTCATTTTATGCCGTACAATACGTCGGAAACTACGCC
This sequence comes from Dolomedes plantarius, assembly GCA_907164885.2. Lineage (NCBI taxonomy): Eukaryota > Metazoa > Arthropoda > Arachnida > Araneae > Dolomedidae > Dolomedes > Dolomedes plantarius. The sequence continues at coordinate 255,988,425 of OU015490.1, forward strand.
GATCACGGTCTTGGTTGATTGTGTTTGAACCACAGTTACGTCTTTTGGACAAACACTATGGGTTCTGATTCCAACTTTTGAACCCCTTAGAAATGTCTGCTTTTCAGAACCCAGTGAGCTCTGCTGTCATCACATTCGTGGCTCCTGTCAAACGGACCTCAACAATAAGCCATTTTTCAAATGGTGAAAGATCTGTCGTTTTTCCCATTCTACTACGCTTATCGTGAAATGCAGCTGCACACCTTACTTATATTAGCATTCTGATGACGTTTCATCCATGTCGTAAACAGGTTTTGCATACGCATGCAGATAGCGTGCATTTGTACAAACTCTCACAGGTTTCTAATTCATTGGCCAGTATGTGTATATATGATATTATCTTACAAAGAATTTAGTGAATGACGCAACCCCCCAAAAATTAAAAGCAACAATACTTACTCCCTTAGGCTTCATAATATTTAAATATGAATCTCAATAAAATTTTCAAAGTGTGACATATCGTTATTTAGGGTAATGGCTTAAAGCATTTCGCTACCTGTGATTATATTCATTTAGTCTAATAAATGTAAATTTCCTAGACAAGAAGTTCTCTTCTTTTCTCATTATGTCTAGCTGGCAAATACACTCGCCTACTTCTCATATGCATATATTTTTTTCTTTTTCTTTAGAAACGTTATTTAAAGATTTGGGAAAATGCCAGTTTCATTTGTAACATCTTAGGTCTCTTATGTAAGAAATAGTGATATAAATCTGAAACAAAGATTTTAGAATTCTCATTTCATACTTTATATTAAATTATCAAACAGCAAGAAAGTTGTTCATGGAGTCTCAGCGACAAGAATTTGTTAATATCAGTAACTGGGTAATGTATCCATAAAAACAATATTTTCATTAAAGACACAGATTTCACTTCTACCTAAAACAGATTGTTATGGACAGTACCAAGAAGAGAAATATACTGTTATTTTTCGAACACAGAACGCCTAATTTTCTTCAATTTTGAAATTCATGAAATCCTCATTCCGTTGATAACTCTCCACGTTCACAGACGTACGTCCACACGGATTTTCTCCTTATCACTGCTATTTGGCTAGAGCTAACAAATTTCTCTTAATTCCAGAGTTCGCATTAACCTTACCATTTTTTTCTCCATTTAGGTCGAGCTGGAAATATCATCACCTACTTTCAATTTTTTATACACTTTTTTCTACTTCAACAAAAATGCGTTGAACTTGATAGGAAACAATCCTTTAGTAAAGCTGGCAGTGCACGAGTAGTAGGGCGGAGCGTAAAAAAAAAGTTTTCGATTTTGTTTTTGCCCTAGTGCGGAAAAGTTGTGTACTGGTGGGTAGGTCACGTATGCAAAATTTTGGGGAAAACAAAAATGATCTTCCGTCTCCATTTCGGCCGTGATTTTTAGCAGAATTTTACCATACAGTTAAAAATGTGTATTTCCATTGTTTTGCATGCAGATTTTCGCTTTTTCTGAAATAAAATTCAGAAAAAAGCCCAGAACTCACCACTGGGAGGTGGCTGTATTGCAAGTTCCACCCGTGCCCACCTATCCACCCAACCATACCTTTGCCCTTGCAGTTATTCCGGTTTTACTCGGTACTCGCATTTGGTTTCAAATGGTGGCATAGCTTTTCTCGACTCTGTTCGGGTTCTAACTAAACCGTCACGCTTATTTTCTCCACACACAGCCGCAGAAACCTCTGTTACTAGTTTCATGATACGTTCAACACTTTGGGTGTGGCAAGGAAATTTTAGGCTTCCCAGGTGTTGAGCTACAGACTCTCTACTGGAAATCAAATTTCTCAAATCATCTTCTGTCAATTGGGGATTCCGTCAAATTACATTTCTGCCAATCAATGAGGTTTATATATGAAACTGCCTCGAAGTTGAGTGACGGAATGTTGTAGTGTCTGATTCTTTCCTTTTTTTCCTTTCTTGCTCGTAAAATCCTACGCAGTCCAAGTTCTGCAATGGAGTGTCTGTCATCTGTGATCATTGACAAGATTATTGCTTCCGGGTGGCCGAAATAGCCATTTCTCTGGATAATGGGATCCCTACAGTCTCTAAATCGTTTTTAAGATAGCGTGAGATGTTTATTGTCTGCCACAAATTTCATGGACCATACGTGCAGCATGGATTTAATTTGATTGTAAACCACATAGGTGGGCACACTTTCATGATGAACTCTGCCAGAGTTTGAAGTTGGTTTGAAGGCTCTGACGAGCTAATGTATAAACACTTTGTTCGATTTGCAGCCAACGTGCATGAGTTATTTTCCCAGGGTGCTTTTGTGACAAACTTGATGAGCAGTTTCTATTTGTGACAGCTTGACAAATATCCCAAAGCTATCGCGTGTGTGTGCTAAGATCATTTCGGAAATTCGCTCGAAATGTCTACAAATTTCACAACTGGGAGGTTTTTACAATTTGCCAATGCTTTCCCAGTAGGACCAGAAAATGCATTAGGGTCACTCGTTCCACCATCCAAATGCTGCACTAAATGTTGGAGTGGCAACTCATTTGCGTGTAACTGGCAGATAAACCAGTGCAAGGGTTTCCCAATGGCTTCCCCAGAAAGGCGAATCACGCCTATTTTATAGCCAGTATTAACGATTGTTCCATCGCACCCTATTGCTACTAGTTGATGAATGTCAATATTCTTATTCTCCATGAATTGCAGCATCAGTTGAGAAATGCTCAAAGCTGATGATGAAGTTAGTGCTATGTCTCCAAGGTACTTGCTTTCAGGTTCCTTAATCATTGTAAAGTGTTCTTCCAGGACTGTTTTTTTTTGTACATCTTTCCCCCTACGCTCTCTTGCATTAGAGTTTTGTCCTTCCTTCCGTCAAAATAAAGTCCCTTCAGTGGTTCCAGCTGTCTTTCATTTCCTTGCTGATATTCTTTCCGAATTTTTTCCCTTTCTCTTCATATTTTATGTCTATGAATTACATTTAAAGTGTCTTTTTTGGCAATCATCCCCAAATCTTCCAAAACAGCGCTTGCAATGATGGCTCCAGCCCGATATGAAACTCCGGTTCTGTCACAAGCTGTAGCTACCGCTGGGTATAGGCTTTATCTTAACATCTTTTTTCCTTCAGATTGAGTCATCCTGGATGTGGATGGGGAAGGCTTCAAGTGATCTGTGTCACTATCGAAGTTATGTGGATCCACGTTAGAATCTGGATCGGGAAATGTGAGCCTAGATGGCGTAACAGATGGCGAAACGTTTATTTTAAGACTTACTGCTTCTGTCTCTTTCTGCTTCCTATCCGCTCGTTTCCTCAGCTTTCAGTTTCTTTTAAGTCAACTGCACCTATGGACATTTGCCTAAGTGCCCGTTGGTCTATAAGAAAAGTTCTTTCCATTTTAGGGATCTTTTTATGCTTTGGGAAAGAACATTTGTTAAAAGAAACAAACTTACATGAAAAAATATCGAACGATTTCCGTGAGTCTTTCATGAAGGTTTTAAGGTTCGTTTCTAAAGTTGTTGTTGACAATGTTTACATGCCAAAATATTTCTTTACCTTTCTGCACGCAGTGTGTCCGCTGCTGCCTTTCTGTATTAAGTTTCGAATTACCTCTGTATTTTATTTAAGAACAAAATGACGAGTTGCATACAAAACAATGGAAATACACATTTTTAACTGTATGGTAAAAATCTGCTAAACATCACGGCCGAAATGGAGACGGAGGACATTTTTTGTTTTTCCCAAAACTTTGCATACGTGACCTACCCACCAGTACCCAACTTTTACGCACTAGGGCAAAAACGAAATCGAAAACTTTTTTTTACGCTCCGCCCTAACGAGTAGGATATCAAATTTCTCTCCAATAAAACACATCATTCTGTTCACAATTTTCTGGTTTGATATCTGCCGTATATATGAAAATCTATGTATTTTAGAAGACCACGGGGATCTTCTATAATACACAGATTTTCACAAGGCTTTGTCCAAGCTATGTATTTTGAGAGTCCACGATTCATATAGACTCACAAAATACATAGCTTAGAATATAAAAAGATTAGAGTATGTGATGACAAGAGCTGAAAGGAAAATCGTCATATAAATCATGTAAGAATAATTTGTAATTCATACGATGATTGTAAGAATGTATGATAAATACTGGCGTGGGATTCTTTAATGTGTTATATATGAATCTTGCTTAACTTAAGAGAAATGACGAATATTGACGGTCTTGATGAAGACCCCTCTTTGTGTTTTGTTTAACCCCTTCCTTCTCGCTCCCGTCAAAATTACGGGGGGAGGTTTCGCCTTCTATTTCTCGTGCCCGTGATATTTCCGGGCTGGAGTTTTTAAAAGTAACGCACCTAAAATATTAAAACAATCCATTTCATTTAGTCTGAAATTTTTTATTTCTTATTTTACATACCAGATGGCAGCACAAGACTATTTATAATGAAATTGGGGCTGGGCTTTTTTAAACTAGATGTGGCAGATCAAGAAATAAAGGGAATCCTCCGGAAAATATAGGAACTTTTATTACCGTTTTCTTGCAAATTATGTGATCGTTAAGGGGTTATGTTAGAGCCGTATAATGTTTCAATTTTCTTGTTTGATACCTCCTCTAAATGAGTTTTCACTTTTACTATACACATCTTTGAGCGACAAGAAAATAGAGTGATAGATAGAGAGAAAACACTTGTCGGATAAAAATGTGCTGCAAAATACTTAGTACTTTACTCTGTACTTATAAACACAAAAGTCTTAAAATATTTCATGGAACTTTAGTTACGAGACATATCTTGATAGAGCGCACTCGAGAAGATTGGGAATCAATCAAACGCTGGGCTTATCCAAATTGGGCAAAACACACGATACAAAAAAGTAAGAAAAGTCAATACTTATTTCATTTCACCAACATTGTCTTGAACATCGGAAGCAGAAATCTTTTTTTTTTCTTATTTTATCTCCGATAATTAGGTAACCGTACGAAAAAAAATCAGGAAATGAGCACAAAAGAGGTTAAACGAGTTGTTATAGCAGCGAACAAATCGAGAACATGTTTAGATGTGATGAGAGAGAAAATAGAAGCTAGATACTGTAAGGGCATTTTATCACAGAATGTTGTTGTTATGTCTTGATCGAAATCCAGTGATAACATTAGTTTTAGAAAATACTGACAAAAAAAGCAAATAAGGGCACAAGATGGTTAAAAAAAAGGAAAAGGATGCTTATTTCAAGCATTAATTTAAAGCTTTACGTAATACATTTGCACACACATACGCATAAATTATTGTATTTAGTTAAAAGTAGATATTTACATACACATTATAATTTTTATGTTTCGGATTACATAAATTGCAATTACTGTTTTATTCAATTTTAAGTTCATTGCAATGCTCTTGGATATACAATGTTTTTGGTTATTCCATTTGGCATATATACAAACAAATCCCTTAGTTTTCAAACACGGGAGCATGTAACGTTGTCCATCAAGAAAACATGGATTCTCCAAGTTCAATCCACATACTTGCAATGATTGACCTTGTGATTTGTTCATCGTTATTCCAAAAGACAGTTACATTGGAAATTGCAATCATTTGAATTGGAATTTCATATCTGATGGTATCATTGATATACGTGGTATTAGCCCATCGTCTCCTTTGAATTTATCAAATAAAACTGTTGCTTTAATTACATTGTTTAATAATCTCTTGACTGCCAGTATGGTATCATTGCAAAGTTAATGTTTCTAATAATAATGATAGGAACACAAACCTTCAGATTAATGTTGCGTGGTGGCAATCCAGATAAATCAAGAGAATTTAAGAATTCAGTTGGATAATTTACTGCAGTGGCGCGCCCAGGATATAATCTTGGGGGGGAGGGCAAGTTGAACGGGTAAAAATATTTATTATGCAAATTCAATATCCATAATGCAATTTCTGTTTCTTTGGGGGGGGGCTTGGCCCACCCCCTGGGTGCACCACTAATTTACTGATTCATCTTGATCTATAACACTACATATTGATTTGTAAGAAGCTGTTTCTCCTGGTAACATACACAGCTTACAGATAGCACGTCTAGTTACGTGGGGTGTCAGAAAACACTTTCCCTCCTTCAAGACTCGGGGGTCATGACCTTACCCCTCGCCTAAATCTTTTGTATGGGTTCTGCTGAATATCTTCGATATCCGGAGTACAGTACCTCATGAGAAAGAAATAACGTTGTGCGTCTTCAATTCCTCTCCGATGTGTTCTGGCTCTCCATTGAATGTCTCTATATAGCGTATTAAAGTTAAAGTGTAGTTTAAAGTTTATCATCGTTGCTTACACACACACACACACACATATATATATATATATATATATATATATATATATATATATATATATATATATATATAATATATATATATAATATATATATATATATATATATATATATATATATATATATATATATATATAATATATATATATAATATATATATATATATATATATATATATATATATATATATACATATATATATATATATATATATATATATATATATATATACATATATATACATATATACATATATATATATATATATATATATATATATATACATACATATATATATATATATATATATATATATATATATATATATATATATATATATATCCATCTCTATATATTTATATATTGGTTGACTTTAATTGAGGAAGAAAATGTTTGCGAAAAGCACATAAATAAAAAATTGATCTCCTGGACTTAATGGAGTATATTTTCTCCGAGGGATAAAATTATAAAACTTATGAAAGGAAGTAAAAGCATTGGAAGTATGGTTCTTTTATTATGTTTATTTGAAACATTATTTGAAAAATTTTGCTTTTAATATCTGCAGTAATTCACTTAGTACAATAACAATCTCGAATTTAAGAATTCTTGGAGAACATTCGTTGTAACGGCATCCGGACATTAGTGAACAAGAAAAGACCCTTTGGAATCATAGGGTAAGTAATGATATTAATAAAAGATCAGACCCTTTGGGATAAATAAATAAATAAATAAAAGAAAAAAGAGTTAGGGAGACATCCTATGTGTCTGATATTACAAAGAAAGAAGGGAAAGAAAGATTTTCTTTTCGAAACGTGTCTCCCATTACCCGAATATTTCAGTTAAAAGAATATAAATCTAGATATCAGGATGTAAATCTCAATTCTGGTAAACGGTCATTAGATGCTTAATGTGTGAAAAATACTGTAAAACGCTTAACTTTAATTTGAAATTAAAATGTCCTTACATGCAATCAATTATAATTTTTAAAATATATAAATAAAAAGTAATTTTTTAACTATTTATACTTTCATCCTCTATTTTATATACTGATAATTTTTTTTATCATTTTATCCAGTGTCTCAATTTCTTATTTCGAATGTGAATCCGGATCTGATATTCTTTCCAACTCAAGATCATTTCCTTATTATTATCTTAAGGTGCTCTAACACACCTTAAAATATCTTTTAAAAATTCTGATATAAAGGTGGCATTTTTCTGTTTCCTCAACCTAATTGACTTATAGAGGGCCATGGTACAGTGGTGAAATAAGGAAGGTTAAACGGAAATTCAATATCAAATAAGTGTTTTCTTCTCGAGCTTATAACTAAAAATTAAAAACAAAATATAACTATGCTGTAGCAAAAATATGTAAGCTACAAAATAATGCAACCGAGCACGGCTTAAAAGAACATACTCTGACTCGAAGGTCGTAGTATTTAACAGCCTAACGTTAAAATAAAATCTCACGGAACATGCCCTAACATCGCTTAAAATTAATATTGCGGGAACTACGCTCTTTGCTTACATACAGAATTTTTCCGTTTGCTTGTCTTTTACTGAAACGGAAATCTGCTGGGTAACATATTGAAATATTAATTTTTATGCTTCAAAGAAATTTTTAAGTACTCGTTTTCAATCTAATGAGCAGAAACTACTGATCTCCGCCTTTTACTTCGTCTGCGGAATTTCCCTCCTAATTGAAGAATTAAATTTTCTACTTGCATCTATACTTCTATTAAAATTAATAGATATTTTCAGATAGCTTAAATGGAAAATTGTTAAAAATGTTTTTGACTCATCTTTAAAGATGATGCAAAACAACTTTAATGATGCAAGACATATCCTTCAGGTTAATTGTGCACAGCAATTAACTGGAGATAAGTTGACTGTACGTTCGTATAGAGATTGTTGGTTTTTTAATTTATTTTTTCTTTGGCTTATTTATGTTTTAAGATAGAAAACATTATTCGCAAGTGCTACCTGACTTAAATCTTTAAATGGAAAATGCATTGAACTCTTTATTGCGTATTTCTATTACTTATCATACATTTAAGGGCAAAAAATATTGCTTTGTTTCAGTACATTTAATTGAGAAAAAATACTTTCATAAATTCCTCTCATTTTATTGAAATAGGGTTTAGTTTTTTTTTGTCTTTTCAATGGAAGAAAGATGAAAAACTAAACTCTGAGTTATTTTTAGATCAAACTTTCCTTTCAACTAAATTTAATTTTCAAGCCTAAAAAGTAACTTTGCAACTGAGCAAATCTTGCCTCTTAAAATTAGTTTTTCTTGTACTTCTAATATTGTTTGTCTCTTTTAATACTTTCTCACAGGCTAAACAAACTTCAAGTGGTGAAATTTAGATGTAAATTTAATTAAAATCTGTCTACGAGTTTTCTGTTAGTTACTTAATAGAATCAATATTTGAATAATAAGAAGTTAAAATTAAAAGTTTCTAGAGAAAACTTTTTAGTTTAGTTTTCGCTTTTCAATCCACGGAATAGCAGAAGATAGTAAAATTACAAAAGACATCCTGTTTTAATATTTTTGATATTGCAGTTAAGTATTAACAATTTGCGACGGTTTAAAGGAGTTGTAACGTTTACAGAGTGTGATAAAATATTTAATCACGCACCAGATTAATGTTTTCATCCTTTCAATAAAATTATTAATCCCTTGCCATATTTATAACCTTCCGCCTGGAAGATTATGGACATCTCGCCAGACATCCTCGTTGAAATTAGAGCATGAGCACCCTATCTCTCTAAGAACTGTTGGTCTTTCACTGTATGAAAATGCTATTCTCACAGTGGGATGCTTTTGTATTTTGGGATAGCTGAAACTTAGGTTCATTGCCAGGGAATAGGGCAACTCTGACTGCCTGGGTAATGGCGAATTTCATACAGGGGCAATAGTATACCGAGCTTTTTCATGCAAGGCAAAGGGATCATTTATTCGGAAATGTAGCCGCTTTCTGAGCACAACTTTTCGCATAAAATGTTGTATTGTCTATATACAGGGTGATCAGAAAGTCAGTATACATTTGAGAAAGTAATAATTGATGGAATAATGCAGGTAGACAGGTAAAAATTGACACACATGCTTGGAATGACATGGGGTTTTATTGCAAACCCCCAAAAAAAATTCAAAAAATGACCGAAAGATGGCGCTTCATATGATAAGAAAAGTAATGATTAGCATAACAAATTATGACAAAGCAAAGATGATGCTCTTCAAAACAAATGCTCAACATTTCGACCGTCATTCCTCATCAATAGCTGTAGTCGAGGGACAATGTTGTACAGCATATCTCTATTTATGGTGAGACATTGGCGTTGGATGTTGTCTATTAATGTCGGTCCATCGTGAACTTCAAAATCATTGTCTTGACAGCTGCAATTGGCATAGGAACTTTACCCTTTCGAATGCCCTTCCTATTGCGATAGGATCGTAAAGCTGCAGTAGCAGATTCCCCATTCTGATAGTACAGCTTCACTAACAGTGCCTTTTCTGGCAACGTCAACATGCTGCGATTGCTGGTGCATCTGATTCCCTCCATAGGACCATAGGAACAATTGGCTGACTGTGTTACCTAGGCCAACGCTTTCAAACACATATATTTCAGGAGAATGTCAGCGGAGAGCGGAAGTACCACTGAAATGAGTATTGAAAGTTGGTAGAATCGCATCAATAGTTCAGCTGGTTGGGGGGGGGGTATGAATGGAAGTACCTTGGTCCACTTGGACTTTATCTTCAGTAAGCAAGTTAATTGTCATCAAGGTATGTGTGCTCAGTAAATAAATTTTAAGTTAAGTAAGTGTTAAGATAAGAATCAGAACAGGTAAGGTGATTAATCCTTAAAGGAGGAGGAATATTTAAGTATTTAAGTAAAATTAGATAAATGGCTCAAATGAAGTTAAAATAATTATTAAGAGAGTAATTAATAAAGTAATGCCTAGGGAAACGAAAATAAAAAAGGCCCTCTTCAGGGTCGTACAACTACGTAATGAGAGGATTGCGAAGCTTCGAAAATGAGGCTAAAGTAGCAGGAGGGAAAATTTGCAAAATAACGGGAAGCACAGACGGGGGTCGAACCACTGACCTGCGTGTCCCGAGACGCGAGCGATAGCAGTGTGCTACGAGAGCACGTAGAGAGGTTAGCAAGCTAGAGAGAGTAACGCGGTGGGAGTACTATTGTTAGCTCCTGAGAAGACACGCCCGTGGGCGTTTACATCAATAGTTCAGCTGAGCAGAATATTGAGATGAATGGAGTTCCTTGGCCATGTGGTTTTATCTCCAGTACGCAAGATGTTGAGTAATCAATGATAGTGTGCTCAGTAGTTAAAGTTTAAAGGCTAATAAGGTAATTAAGAGTGAGATTACTTCAATAAAATTAATAGTAAATTAAAGTTAAACCTTCAATAATTAAAGGGTGGGGGAAATTTAAGCTTAAGTAGTTATCAAGTAATAGAGAATAAAAATTAATAAGTTAAGTTTAAAGATACGAGGCAAGAAGACAGGAATAAGTTAAGTGGCCCTCATCAAAATGAAAAAAAAAAGGCCCTCTTCAGGGTCATACAATTCGTAACGAGTATTCCACGAGGGAAAAAAGAAATATCAAGATTGGAATTGGCGATACCACCTGGGATCGAACCCACAACTTAGGGTTTCACAGATCAGCGCGATGCCTCTGCGCTACGGCAGGACATAAGCAGGTGTGCAAGATAGAGTGAGTATCGCGATGCGGAAGTTAATGTTAGCTCCTGAGGAGACACGCCCTAGGGGGTTTGCGATTAGCAGGGAGAGAATGGTCATAATCTGGCAATTCTGCAAGTACTTCATTACGAATGTTAGGAAGGGTTTCATAAATTTTTTTACAAATTTTATGAGCCTGTTTCGAGAAAGTGGAAATATCGAAGTCACGTCTGATTGTCGAATTCGACAGGTAACGGAATGCTCGGCGGATACGCCTGAGAGTTTTATTCTGGAAGATTTCAATTTTTTTAATGTGGGATTGTGCGGCTGAAAACCACACCGGAGCAGCATATAGGGCGACGGGAAGTACACATTGCTTAAATAGTAGCACCTTGTTTCTCATAGACATATGGGGACTGAAAAATAGTGTACGGAGTTGCATGATGACAGCATCGCATTTGCTGACAATGTTAGTAATGTGGGGTTTCCATGTGAGTCTGCGGTCCAGACTCAACTGCTATTTTATATTGATAGTGGAGTTCCTGGACCTGCTGGTTTTAACTCCTGTCAGCAAGATATTTCGTGGTCAATGTTAAAATGCTCAGTAGGATTTAACAGTGATTAAGTTAAGAAGGTATTAAGAATAAAGGTCTTTTAAGGTGATAAAAATTAAAGTCCTTCATAAGAGGAAGGAATGCTAAAATTTAAAGAAGCTGGTACTATTTAATTACTAGTAAGAGAAGAATTTGAAAGTTAAGTAAGTAGATTATTAAGATGGATTTTAATCCGGAAAGGGAGGTTACTGGCCCACAATAAACTAGATATTAAGTTTAAAAAAGAAAAAAAAAAGGCCCCGTTCAGGGTCATACAATAATAATGTGATAATCGCAGAATTCCGCTGGGGGAAAAGTGAAAATATCAAGATAATATAATTTGGACTACGCGACACCACCTGGGCCCGAACCCATAACGTAGGGCTTACTAGGCCAGCGCGAATGCACTGCGCTACGGCAGCGACGTAAGTAGGTGGGAAATAAGTGAAGAGTATCGCGGTGCGGAAATTAATGTTATCTCCTAAGGAGACACGCCCGTGGGCGTTTACGATTGGCAGGGAGACTGAAGTCGTAGTCGGGGAGTTCTGCGATTACCATATTATTAATATTAGGCAGGTTGTTATAAAATTTCTTAGAAATCTTATAAGCCTGCTTAGTAACAGTAGAGATGCCGAAGTCTCTTCTAATTGTCTCGTTCGACATATAACGGTAAGCTCGGCGAATTCTTCTGAGAGTTTTATTCTGGAGTTTTTCGATGTTAGTAATATGCGTTTGTGCGGCGGAAAACCACACCGGGGCAGCATACAGAGCAACGGGTAAAATGCATTGCTTGTAAAGTAGTACTTTATTTCTCATTGAGAAATGCGGACTGAAAAATAGAGTTCGGAGTTGCATGGTGACAGCATTGCACTTGCTAATAGTGTTCGTAACATGGGGTTTCCAAGTAAGTCTGCGGTCCAGAGTTACGCCGAGATACTTTACTGTGTTCTCCCATTCAAGTGGGGATTGTTGGATATAGAGTCGCGGAGGATTGGTAAAGCGATTACTGAAATAGATCGCGTGACACTTTGAGGGGTTGATTTTAATTTTCCAGCGTAAAAACCAAGACTCAAGAGTGTCGATGTGACGCTGAATTTGGAAAGTCAGGTAGTGGTCGTTATTGGAAGAAGATAGGATAGCTGTGTCGTCCGCATACATAGCGAGAAGAGTATTAGTTCCACGTGGTACATCGTTGGCGTACAAATTAAACAAGGTCGGTCCTAGGATCGATCCTTGTAAAATTCCCGACGTGATGTACCTATACCGGGACAGGTTATTGTTAATGCGGACGGCAAAATTTCGATTACGTAGGTAGTTGTGGATCAAATGGATGAGACAGGCTGGCAAGTTAATTTGGATAAGTTTAAAAATAAGTCCCGGGTGCCAGACCTTGTCGAACGCGCACTTAATGTCTAGAAACAGAGCAGCGGTAGGTTGTTTACCCTGTAACCCATCGCGGGCAAATTCCACTACCCTTAGTAGCTGCTGCGTCGTGTTGTGCTCAGACCTAAAGCCAAACTGCTCTGGTATAATTATGTCGTGCTGGTCGAGGTGCTCATTGATTCTGTGAAGAATAACGCGCTCCGCCACCTTACTAAGGGAGCTCAGCAAGCTGATTGGACGATAACTCTGGGGAAGGTTACGATCCCCCCCTGGCTTGGGGATGGGGCAGATAATTGAGGTCTTCCAACATGTGGGGAAATAGTTAAATTTAAATATGGAGTTGACAATTACAGTAAAGTATAGGATTATATTAGTTGGAAGATTTTTGAGGATTAAGTTATTGATGTTATCTATGCCAGGCGCTTTCTTATTATTAAGTTTTTGAATAATATCAATGATTTCGTAGAAGGTAACAGGGGAAGTAGAATCGGAGGGGGGGGTGGAAAGAAAATTTTGAACGGTCGTGAGGACAAGTCTATCATTTTCCTCATCGACCAGGTCGTTGTTAGGAGAGAATTGCTCTCTGTAAGAGTCTGCAATGGCGTTAGCTTTGTCCAAGTCATTCATGGCAACTCCGTGTCGGCCTTGAATGGGCGGAAATTGCGTATGCTGTTTGCGGAGACGTCTGACAAACTGCCAGACGGAGTTGTCTTCAGGATCAAGCCCTTGTATGAATTCAGCCCACGTGGAGTTTCGGAAAATTCTAATATCGCGACGAACGCGCGCTCGAAGGAGATGATAATTACTCCTAAGCTGGGGGAGACGGGTGAATTGATATAATTTACGTGCCACGTTACGGTCTTTAATTAATTTAACTATGTTGGGGGGGAGATTATGATAACGTGGCTTTTTCAAAGCATGGGTGGATTTAGCCTTGGCGTGTTCGATGGCAGTAGTTAGGCAGTTGGTAGCATGCTCTATGTCATCCGGGCTACGAATGATGGGGTAATAGAGGGTGGAGTACTGGAGAATTTGTTGGAACTGCTCCCAGTTAGTGCGGGTGGGGGGATTGGGATTTTGAATATCGACCTGCCTATCGAAATTTATTAACACAGGGAGGTGGTCAGAGTCGAAAAGGTTAAGAGTTTCTATGGTGTAGGGGTAGGGTATATTTTTGGTGAGGGCAAGGTCGATTGTGCTTGAGCCCGATCTGTGGAAGTGAGTAGGGGTGGGGGGGGCGATTAATTTAATATTAGCGTTGTCGGTGACAAATTTTTGAAGGGCTCGGCCAGAACGGTCAGTCCTATGGCAGTTCCAACCTGTATTGTGTGCGTTGAAGTCACCTGCCACAATACAGTAATTACTATGATTAAAAATACTTTGAAATTCAGAGCACCGAAAATTTTTACTGGGGGGGATGTAGATGGAAGAGATTAAGATTTTAGTGGTTCTGTCTGGAAGAAACATTATGGAAGTGCTCTCCACGTTAGTCGTGTTAATATCATTAAATTTAAAGTGATCCAGACCCCTTCGGACATAGATAGCAGTGCCACCTCCAGGGTGCTGATAAGAGTTAGGGGGGCGAGGGCGGTCGGTTCTATGGAGCGTGTAGTTACTAATGTTAAAACGCCAAGGTGCAGAGAATTTAGTTTCCTGGATCAGGGCAACGTCTATATTGGAATTTTCCATAAACTCCCTGAATTCACTCATTTTACAAGAAAGACTGTTTGCATTCCAGAATAGAACTCTCAGTGAATTTTTAGAGGAAGAACTACTCATGACCGGTTGGTGGGTCTAAGTACAATGCAATTTCATGAAAGACGGCCACCATTTTTGAAAATATATCGGTATTAGTTTTCATGTGTGCGGAGATTTTTCTAAAAAGCATCATGATATCCGCAATGTTATATTCGGACATGAAGTCCTTAATAGCGCGAAAAATAGAAGCAAATTCTGCAAAGCTTGTTGTTGGCCGCTCGTCGTGAGTAGTTTCTCCGCTATTAAGTGCAGCAGTAGCGACCGGGGCAGCACTGGGGATGGTTTCAGTGCGCTCTTTAGGATTGGATCTCCTAGGCGCGCTCTCATTGGGTGGATTTTGATCCGCTCCTTGTCTATTTAAGGGGGTGACTTCGGCATTTCTCTGCATATCGCTGGGAGTCGGTGCAACGCTCTTATCGCTAACAACTTGTTTCGCTAGCTGAATATTCCATGCCGATGTTTTTGGCAGGGGAGCGGGAATGAATACAGCTGGTTTACTATAAGAGCTGTGATTGTTACTAGTGGGCTTAGGGCCCTTAACTTTAAGTTTATTTTTATTTTTGGGGTTAAGGGGACACCCTCTGTAGTTCGCTGTATGATTGCCCTTGCAGTTTGCACAGCAAGTCTTATCATCAGTGTCCTTCAGAAGGCATTCCCCTGGGACATGAGAACCACCACACTTTACGCATCGTGGAGACAATTTACAAGTCATTGATGAGTGCCCGAACAGTGCGGTCCAGAGTTACGCCGAAGCTCCTTTTATACGCTATTCTCATGTAGCGTCACTCACGTTTTGCTGTCCAGCGCCATCTGTTGGCCATTTTTTGAGCTTTTTTTTATGGTTACAATAAAACCCCATGTCATTCCAAGCATGTGTGTCAATTTTTACCTCTCTACCTACATTATTCCGTGAATTATTACTTTTTCAAATGTATACTGACTTTCTGATCACCCTGTATATAAAACAGTTCCGTAACTGACTGACTGACTCACTGACATACAACGCACAGACCAAACCGCTGGACCTAAAGGGCTGAAATTTTGCATGGCGATTCTTCTTATAGTGTAGGGGTGCACTAAGAAAGATTAAAAAAAAATTTCTTCTTATAATTTTTATAATTAAATTTTAAGCTGTTTTAGTAACTTTTTTTAAGTTTGCATTTAAAATAATAATTTGAGGGTTATCAAATTTGTATCACGAGAAAGATCGTAAAAATTCCTTTAAGATGAGATCGTTTTCGAATCTTTACCTCCATTTTCAGATTTTTGGTGAATTTTTTAAAATTAATTGTTAGAATTTAATTTATTAAATGCTGATTACGTGATTTCTTTTTCTGGTACAATAAATAAATTTATCGTCACTTGCATAACAACTAAATAGACAAAAAAAAAATTTTCTTGCTAATGCGGCAGACGATTGGACATTATCCAAAAAAATATTAAAATACAGTAAAAGATATTATGTTCCTCAAACTTTACTATATTAACTGTACTTTATTCTTTAATATTTCCTATTACATTTAATTTGAATATTTTCTTCTACATTATTTTGTCTATAAAAATATCTGTTACGATTTTTTTATAAATATGTTTTTTTGTTTTTTTACATCAATTGTATACATTGATATATATATATATATATATATATATATATATATATATATTGGCATTAATTGCATACATTGACCGTTGTGTTTAATTTGAATGTACTCCGTCGCGAAGTATGGGTTTTCAGCTAGTTAAGAATATATTTTAATCCCACATGGTTTCCAAAAACCTTGAAAACGATCTGAAGCATTTCGACAATGTTTCGGAACTACTTTGATCCATGTACGTTTCTTGAATTTGATAAACAGATATTTATGTCGGGGAGGCTTGGAAAATAACATTTATATCTCTCTAGTCTTTATGCCCCATCTCCTGATATGCAATTGCGAACCGAACGGGGCATAGCCCATGCCTTACGCTATCTTTTTCGTAACAGCAGCGTTTCGCCATGGCCATCTAGAACGTGGTATCGTTTATGCCTGTCAAATGTATGCTAAACCTACAGTTATGCTATTGTTGGATGTTCAATAATATACCTTTTCTGTTAGACAAGTTCTGGTTTTCTTTGGACCTTTTAAAATTTTCTATTTGAACACTTATCTCAGCTTATCTTGTCATACTCTGCAAGCAAGTTGTGCAACAGCTGTCAGTATATCGTTGTCAAAGAGATAGTTCCTTCGGCAACAAACATCGCGCGGCAAAACTTATATCGTAGTTTTTAGTTTTGTCATCATTAATGTATTATTGCTATATTTTCATTATTATTATGTGTACTTTAATATTTTACCAAAAATTACATTGAATCGACTAAAATAATACCAAAGCACGGGGAAACAGAGATTGCGCTGTGTCATAAATAGGAAATTTTTCAAGGAATATTTATTTTTTATTTTTTAAGAGGTGCCTATAATGATGGTGGTTCTGATAGCAGCAGTGAATGCTATTGAGAAAGGAAACTTCCAGTTAAAACAGAGACATCAATCAATATGCGTAAGGCATAAATGCATGTAGGAAAAACAAAATGGAAAAATACTCAAAGAAAATTACAACTGAAGACTTGAATGTCCCAAAAGCAAGTTTTTCACTTGTATCATCGATTTCTGTTCCGATAAATCTATATATATAAAACAGTTCCGTAACTGACTCATTCATTCATTCATTCAGTCACTGACTGACTGACATACAACGCACAGACCAAACCGCTGGACCTAAAGGGCTGAAATTTTGCATGGCGATTCTTCTAATAGTGTAGGGGTGCACTAAGAAAGATTTTTCTAAAATTCTTCTTAGATTTTTTAAAATTAAATTTTTAAGCTGTTTTTTAAACTTTTTTTACGTTTGCATTTAAAATAATACATTGCGGATTATAAAATTTATATCACGAGAAAGATCATAAAAATTCCTTCAAAATGAAATCTTTTTCGAACCTTTACCTCGATTTTCTGATTTTTGGTGAATTTTTAAAGATTAATTTCTAGAATTTTATTTATTAAATGCAGATCACGTGATTTCTTTTTCTGGTACTTTAAATAAATTTATCGTCACGTGCATAACAACTAAATAGACAAAAATGATATTCTTTTTCTTTCTAATGCAGCAGACGATTGGATATTATCCAAAAAAAATAAATATCCCTTACGATTTTTTTATAAATATATATATATATATATATATATATATATTTTGGCATTAATTGCATACATTGACCGTTGTATTTAATTTGAATGTACTCCGTAGCGAAGCGCGGGTCTATTATAAAAAAATATGAGATCATGATATTCACATATGACGATATCGTACCAAGAAAAATATAAGCTGATACTTTATTGCAAGTTTTTAATTTTGCTTATATTTACTTGAATGTATCACAAAGGATTGAATTGTTCATTTAATAAATGTATTTTTTCTTTGGTCATTTAATGTCTTCAGTTTTCAGACGAGTGAAAATAATACACTATTTTAATGAGTTTGATGAAAAGTAAACTAACATATTCGTCAGCCTGTTCTGTATTAAAAGAAAAAAGGCAATCGAATAACAACACACATAGTACTGAAATGTGATGAGCCGATAGGATGATACTGGGTCGAGGATTAACATTTTTAAACCTTCATGTCTTTTATCTGAAAGTTAATTACCGATTTCTTTTGTATTCTGTAACACCAAACGTAAAAATTATTATGTCGGGTGAATTCTTCAAGTCTTTTTCTTATTGTACAGTAAAAATTTACTTTAGCAGTTTTACTACCAATATATTTCGGCATTTCGAGACGGAGTTTTCACATATTTCATTGAAAATTAAATGGGCAAAATTCATTTCAGTAATGCTGAACAATGACTCGAACTTGATCGAATCTGAGGAGTGAGCCATTGGAAATGGGGTTAATTACCTTCCAATCATGAAGTAGAGAATGCGTGACGTCAACAACTCGGCCTGCTTTCAAACAATTTTTATTTCACATTGGTTCGCCTAAGGAATAGAACTCGAAACGCTCCGTTGAAAAGTTATACTAACTCCGAAGTTAAACTAACTTCTATCTTTTCAGATACACTGATATTTATGCCACCAGTCTGTGGAGGGATCATTTCGACATATCTGCGGGATGCATCCCTATTCCAGATTGAAATCAGATGATTTTTCAATCCCTCATCGCTATAGTTACCACTCTGTCCCACATTTTCTTATTTATCCAGTCTTTATTCTTCTAAAATACAGCCGTTAAATAGAACTCGGGAATTTTGATGACCTTTACACTATTTATATAGGACCGGATAAATGATTGGTTTTGTTTTGTTTTGTTTGGAGCACTACGGTCAATTTTTGCTACACGAGGGCTCATTAGACCGGGACCTACTGCTTAAAGCCGATTCCGAATGGCTACAAGCATCCATGCCAAAAGTGGGACTCGAACCCACAGACTCTGGTACCGAATGCCAACGCCCTAGCCATTTGGCCATCTTTCGACCCGGATTAAAGACTGAATTTTAGGGGTTGCAGTCCAGAGGCCTCGGGATGATAGACGAAAAGCCAAAATTGAATTCAGGCAAAAATATGAATTTCTGATATCTACAGCCTTGTAGCAAACTATTCAGTTCTTCATTCCCCCATGTTGCAATAGCTTTTTAGATTTACACGTGCCTGATGATAACGAATGCGAATGAAGAACGGGATTTCTCCAACATTTGAAGAATGCATACAGATCAACATCAGCTGTTATTCATCTCTTCAGTGACAAGAGAAGTAAACTTGAATGGAGTCACCAAATGAAAACAGCATAAAAACAACTAAACTAGGTGACGTAGTGGCATTGCACCTAACTATATATCTGCAGAAAGGAGAAGCCTTTCATATTAATATATCTATAAAGACGTAGTAGATATATTAATATGAACATTTGCCAAGCGGATTATGCTCAATCCAATATTACTGGGAGCCTACAATGTCTTAATCCGGCCTTGCATCTATCAAAGTATACATATTTATATAGTACTACCCTGGTGTTACGAATCGTTACGAATCGTTACGAATTACAAACCATTATTACTAAATTAGAAAAAAAATTAAGTGGCATTTTATAAAATAATATTTTGTGACAATAAAACTAGGGGGGGGGTAACTTTTTCCTAATTGTTTCCAACTATTATATTTTTTTAAATATTGAATTACCTTCCATGTGTATAAATCATAGAATAAAGAAAAAGGTAAAAAAAGTGCTTTAATCTTCTCTGAAACTAGTTAGCAAAAGAAAATTACTGTAAAAGATTTTTTTGAACTTCAAAAATATTTCGAATTAATGGATGACGCATAAAAAGTGAGAACTACAGTTAATTTAACATAATCTCTAATTCCAGTGTTTTCGGTTAGTTGCATCTTAAACAGGCATTATTTTTTAATACTAGGTTGATTAATAAGGCTTTTTAAATGAAGAAAAGATATTTTTATTTTCTCTGCAATGATAGACATAACACTTTGGTTTTACAAATTATTCACACGCATGAAAAGGTAATATTTTAAGTCAGTGTTTATCTATTAGATGTCAAATTATTTTATGCTTTTCTTCAATATTTAAAGGTTTAGCGTTTTTCTATTTTTAGAAATTTAACTTTTATCTCTAATCTATATTTTTACAAGTATTTGTCTTTCTTAAAAGACTTTTTAAATGTTTTATTTTTGGGATTTCATTTATGCGTATTGTTAGGGATTGCAATAACAGGGAACATGCGTCGGCTAATTTCTCTGATATTGTTACTTTTTTCTGTATTTTTCTTCAATTTTGTGATTTATCGTACCTTTAAAAAATAAATGTTCCGTTTCTTTAAAACGATTTAACAGTTGAAATTAAGGCCGTCTGCACACAGAGCAACTCAAAAGAAACTGATAACTGACTCAAATCACAAACCAAACCGTGATGAGTCGCAACCTATGTAATTGAATGGAGCCACGCACATGGAGCAACTGGTTACAAACCCGTCGGACGGGTTTGTAACCAGTTGCGCCGTGTTCCATTCAATTACATAGGTTGCGACTCATCACGGACTGGGTTGTGATTTGAGTCAGTTATCAGTTTCTTTTGAGTTGCTCCGTGTGCAGACGGGCTTAGACTGTCATTAAGCATCTTTTGTGACCGGCAGCCTCCGTGTTCTATATTTTAGGATGGGCTCTTCTTTCTCGGAAACTAACTTCCATCACGCCTTTCCAAGACTGATTTTTCTATCTCACAATTTTTCTTTGCCTTAAGTTGTTATTCACGATGTTTTGGGGTTCACCCTTCTTCATAACATATGCATTTTTTATATAACGTATGTACTTTAGTGTTAATGCACCCATGAATGCATAAAAAATGCGTATGGACTAATATATATGTAACATGACGACGATGATTAACTTTAAACTCAGTGTAGAAGCCAGAGTGAAGAGACATGCAACAGGAAGCAGTGGAGATGCACATTACTTATTTGATGATTCCGGATAATGAAGATATTCCGCAGGACAAACACAGAAGATTTAAGACATCGAAGGTACACGGTAATACATAGTTGAACGTTAAAGACGAAATAAGCCCCCGAGCCGGCTGCCAGAGCAATGAAAAGACAAAACGTCACATCATAGGAAAGTAGCAGAATCAGGATGCGAACAAAATCCGATGTATTAAAGACACGGCCAGGGATGCCAGCCAGAAGAGCAAGTGAGCAAGCAAGAAAAGGAGGCCACCAAAATACGCTGCTCAACGTTTTTATACCATGGGGGCGCTTAAGTCTAAAATTTTCTCAATTGGCCAGAACCAAACACATAAATATGTGAATGTATGATGCCATGTCGTAAGATATTTCGAGCGGCGACCTAAGCACACGTGGCGTTGACTCATATCTAAAAATAACTTTACCGCGCGTGCAATATGGGACTGTACTTTATTCAGAGGAAACAGGGAAATTTTGACTACTCGTTAGATTAATAAAGGTGGGGCGTTGGGCATTATCGTTACACACACACACACACTTCTATAACACTCTTTATATATATATATATATATATATATATATATATATATATATATATATATATATATATATATATATATATATATATATATATATATATATATGTATATATATATGTATATATATATATATATGACGGCCTTCGTTTCACGCCCTTTATATTAAATGATGTTGCAGTGAATAGTGGTCCCGTGGTGTAGTGGAAGGCAGTCCAAACTCAGGAGGTACAGATTAGTCCGATTTAATCATGTTTATTTCTTCACGTACTAGCAACCACTGATCCAAACAAGCGCATATCTTAGCGCTTGACATTTTACAAAACCCGCGGACCCGGCTAGCGCGCGTCTGCTATCATCGAATTAATTCCCTCGATCTTCTTGAGCACCTCGTGAATTAAGTGCAACTTCTAAAGGGGGATTTCCCGTTTTCACCCATAGCGTCCCGAAATACAACAAATAGTGATATTTAACGTTAGAAATTAGATTATTCTGAAGCCCCTCCCCCTGTAAATTATGTTACTTATTCCCCTTTATCTAATTAATGCTTAATATATATATATATATATATATATATATATATAAATATGTGTGTGTGTGTGTGTGTACGTACACATGTATATGCGTGTATATGCGTGTATGTATGTATATTTGCGTGTTTATATACACTGAAGTGCCACTGAATTAGGGATACCTACCTAGTAACGGGTTGAGCCTTCTCTGGCCTTGATAACGGCTGCCACACGACGAGGCATAGATTCAACAAGTTTCTGGAAACGTTCCACGGCTTGCCAAATATTGGCTAAAGCTGTCCATAATTCAGTAAGGTTCTTTGGTGCTGTGTGATGGCCTTTCACGCCTTCTTCCAAAACATCCCAAAGATGCTCAATAGGATTTAAGTCTGGGCTTCTAGGTGGCCAATTCATGACAGAGAAATGCTCATCCAACCAGCCAGTAGCCAACCGGGACTTGTGAGAGGTACAGTTGTCTTGCTGGAAAACTAGATTACCGTGCGGATAACAGAACAGCATAAACGGATGGAGGTGATCACCCAGCAACTCTGCGTACCGAATTGCATTGAGGGAGGTTGGTACACGCACCAAAGATCCCAAACTGTGTCACGAAAAATCCCCACAGACCATGATTGAGCCACCATGCCCTTTTACAGTTCCAGCCAGGCATGCAGGATCCATGGCTTCATGAGCCTGACGCCATATTCTCAGCCTCCCGTCGGCGTTAAGTAGTCGGATTCGAGACTCATCACTCCATGCTACTCGTTTCCAGTCCTCTACACTCCAGTCTCTGTGCTCTCTTACCCAGGCAAGACGTGCAGCCCGATGGCGAGTATAGAGCAATGGTACTCTCGTAGGTCGACGGCTCCCGAAACCCATACGGTGAAGCGAGCGTTGCACAGTCCGTTTACTGACTGTACGACTGGCACCATCATTAAACTGGGTGGTAATTTGAGCTACTGTTTGGCTTCGCTGGCTACGTACAATACGCCTGAGCCGTCTCTCACCACGCACTGTCAAGGCAAATTGTCCTTTGCAGTTTGCCCGATCGCTAGTTTTTTTCCCACCATCCATGTATTCTTGGTATACCCTTGACACTGTCGACCTTGAAAATCCTAGCTGTCTGACGATTTCGGAAATTGAATGGCCGATGCGTCGCGCACCTACGATTTGTCCGCGATCGAAGGCGTCTAAATCAGGCAGTTTACCCATACTGGCAATTCTAACAACTAATTCAAAACAACCACAGTACGCGCTATATATGCAGTTACCACAGCGCCCTCACTTGCGCATACATGATGCGCAGCGCTACGCAATTTGCATTGGCTTTGCTATCCCTAATTCAGTGGCACTTCAGTGTATATGCATGTATACATATTTATGTATATTTAAAATCCCTAATTTTGTCTCCTAAAAACTTTGAAATTCAAACATCGAGGTCATCAAGGGGAAGACAAATCCATAGAGACACTGAGGAGTCAATTCCAGAATCATTACTAGGAGACACATTCCCGAACTGCGCAGTTTAAGGTTTTGAGCGCAATAAAAAATTATATTACTCTTGCTTGGAAATTTATAGAGAAAATAAAAAAAGAAGAAGCATACCTCTGCAATAAAGATACTCTTGTATAATATGTCTAATCTCAAGGGTATATGACACCTTTCCCTTTATTTTCTAAGATAAGTATGGAAACGATTACTGTGATGTTAGTATATTTCTGCACATAGATAAATTTGTAGTACAACAGATTTTGAGTTTCCCAAAATTTACATAAACAAAGAATTCCTAATGACGAGACAGGCTGCTACCTTTTAAAAACCCTTTCTCGTTAAAGCTTTTTGAGATAATGTTGTTATCTTTCAGTAAAATAAAAATATAAACACTTTATTTTCTTATTTATATATTTTCTACTTTAAAACTAATGTACTGCTGATAACAAAAATAGTTGCTTACACAAACACCATTTTCCTTTCTGTCTCCAGCAAGAGCGCTCTTAGTTTTCCTTTTAGCTTTCACCTTTAAGATCACGGAAAATAAAGAAGCTGAAATCCTCTGTAGCCATGGCAACTCAATTGAATTAAAGCATACGAAGTCCGAAATCTTATGCTTTTAACATTTTTCTCCCGCTCGTTTTGCAAGTTTCCTTCGGAATTCTGTTATTTTTTCACTAACCTGGTGACAAGTCTAATTTTAATAATTAATGCAAAATTCTGGGAGAAAAACATTGTTCTTTTCATATTTGTTCGGTAAAATGCTTAATATAATTTTTTTATTAATGTATTAGGGTTCTTTTAACAAGTCTTTCAGCAATAGCTTATGTAAGACTGATGAATATGACCATTTGAATTATATTATAGAGTTAAGTATGACAATTAACGTTTAGCGTACGGGGTCCATTTTTCCGATTCACTCTTTAAAACGGGAAATTCCATACCCCCTTTGTTAGAACGGCTATGTATATATATACATATATATATATATACATATACATACACACACACACACACATATATATATATATATATATATATATATATATATATATATATATATATTATATATATATATATATATATATATATATATATATATATATATATATATATATACATATACATATACACACACACACACACATATATATATATATATATATATATATATATATATATATATATATATATATATATATACATATACATACACACACACACACACATATATATATATATATATATATATATATTCATTCTTGGGCCTGTATTCTTGGGATATATGCTATCCCATCCCGTGAAGGTTTTGATGTGCGTTCTTTAAAACCCCCAAACTGAAAGAACACACTTCAAAAGTCAAAATGTGTTCCTTGTCTTAACATTTATTTTGCATTGCATTTAAATTTTTCTCATGCTATACCTATACAGGTTATAAATTTCGTTCTCGAGTTTCTTAAAAAAATATGAAAATGGCCCACGGCTGGAGGTTTAAAGTTTGTCGCTACGGCAAACTAATATAAATCTTTCATTTTATTAAACCTCCAGCCGAAGGTGATTTTCATATTTTTAGTTACGAAATTACTAGCGAAAGTTATATTCTGTAGAGGTTTAACACAAGGAAACTTTTAATGCAGTGCTAAAAATAATAGAAATATATGAAGAGAGGGGAAATATTTATTAACTAATACATTTGTGGGAAGCTTTTTAATAAATGGGTTTATTTGCTTCTAAAACAACTTAGGAAATAAAACATTTCCAGATCATAATTTTCCCAGATATTAAATAGAGTGATGCTCATACCCACTATTTAAACACGTAATAAAATTCCTTTGACGAAAAAATAACACTTCCCGCTGTTGTGATACTCTAAAAACTGAACGTGACTGGGGACGTTAAATTACTATGAATACTGGTGTCACATTAATTTAAAACCTATCAGAGATACTAAAGAAAAACAAAATAATCGAATAAAAAGATTGGTTGAGCAGGTATAACTAATATAATTTTTTTCAACAAAATTTCAAATTGTTCAGATACTCATGTAGAACTCCCGTATAACGTGATTAATATGTTACGCGTTGTAGGAAATCGATCTCATAGGAAATCGTGTTGTTTGAGTAAAAATCTTGCATTTCCACTTCAGTGGAACAGTGAACAATCATAACTTTCACATTTGGGACACGGAAAACCCCCGTACCTTCCAAGAGATTGAAGGGAGTCGTGAGAATTTGGAAGTGTGAGGAATCCCTAGAGAGGATGCAGCAGTAACAGGGCTTCAATTTAGAATGGACGAAGAATTATTATAAAAATATATGTGCAACCAATAATGGAGGTCCAGGTTGACCCATTGATCAGAAGGTGGCCACCAATGGAAGCCCAGAGTGAAGAATTGAAATTAAGTTGAGGGTAAGAAAAATTTAGGAGAGCAGATTGGGCTGAGAAGTCAAAAAGACGTTGACAGCATCAGAGGCTAAAAGAGACGCATTTACCCTGGCAGATATGTAAGCCCCAGAGTTAATATATAGAGAGAATAGAAGCAGTTGTGTTGAAGAGATGGAGATGATGGAATGAGATTGAAAGCTGAAGTTGAGATAGGAAGCTGATGATGTTAAGAAGCCCATCGGACAGATCCAGGCAGATGATTTGAGTTTCGTAAGCCTTAGCCCCGTGAAAACCCACATTAGGTCCGATCCCCATATCCAATTTTCTCCAGCAGATTTGGACGGACGGCAAAGAGCAGTGAAGGCCACAGCATCCCCAAGACCGGAGATGACCAGATGTAAAAGATTGACTACAGTGGAACTTCCCGACTAGCCTAGTCGAACGAGGCAGCAATGACTCTAATCCCCAGTGAAGAATGACCGGCGCCCCATCCGCAACGAGTACAGGCCGACGTAAAAAGTCCGAAAGTTTCTGCCGCACCCCCAGAGTGAGCCGCACGCTACGAGGACCTGGAGGCGTCCGATGACTCTGTCCAACCAATCAGGAGAAAGCGCAGAACAACCGGTTGAGCCCCAACAGTGAATCTCTATTGTTGAAAGGAGCGGGCGTCTATTGTTATGCTGGCGAAGTCATACAACGTAGGGAGAGAGAGTTTTGTGGTTGCTTTTCTGCCAATGCCCAGCGCGTATAGTGACCGAGTTAATTATATGGGGTTAGGTTAATTTTGATTGATAATTTTATATAGATATATATCACATGGTAGTATTGATTGAAATGCTGTTTTGCATAAGATATGAGTAATTATGAAGTGTTTATATATGTGTATATTCGGATGATATTTAATAAATTGATTGATTAGAGTACACTTGAGTAATCATTTGTTTTCATATCAACGCAAAGTACTAACCATACCAACAATTTACAATAATTCGTTCACAACGTGCATAACAACTAAATAGACAAAAAATATTGTTCTTTTCTTCCTAATGCGGCAGACGATTGGACATTATCCAAAAAAATATTAAAATACAGTAAAAGATATGTTCCTCAAACTGTATTACATTACTTCTACTATATTTTTTAGTATGTTCTATTAGATTTAATTTGAATAATTTCTTCTACATTATTTTGTCTATAAAAATATCCGTTACGATTTTTTTACAAATATATTTTTTCGTTTTTTTTTACATCAATTGCATACATTGGTCGTTGTATTTATTATAAATATATTTATACATATTTTTGGCATTAATTGTATACATTGACCGTTGTATTTAATTTGAATGTTCTCCGTAGCTAAGTACGGGTTTTCAGCTAGTCTTACATATAATAGCATATAATGACTTGTATTTTTTTTCTCGGTTTCAAGATATAGATTAGTTTATAGTAAATTACAATTATAAAAGAATTATGTATATTTATAAAAGAAATTAATGTTATATGCATAAATTATTTTTAGAGCTAGAGCCATTTATATAAAAATTTGTTTAGTTTTGACTAAAACTCTTCAATTTTGTAAAAATTTACACAGTTATGAACGATTTTTTTTCCATTTTGGTGCTATATTCCCTAGAAAAATGGGATAAAATGGTTCTGAAAGAAAACTGCTTCCACATACTTTGATACCATAAACGCGATATTCGCGTTTCCTCGAATCATAAGTTAACCAATAAAAACTTTTCTCTTTTATCCAGTTATTTAGATTATTATCATTTTTATTTTTGTATTAAAAGTCTCCTGATGATAAACATGTGCAAAATATAAATTTTGCTGGCTATTTTATACAGGTAATAGGAAAATCGCAAGAGAAAGCAAGTGAAAAAAATCAGTAGAAAATTTTTATACATTCATACTTCAGAGAATTATCTGCTGTTATAAAATCGGAGATCTCTAAAGAAACATTTCTCTTGCCAAATTTCCCATTTTTTTTCTTTGTTTATCGATGAGTGTACATGATGAAGGCTTTAAAAAATAAGCTTATCATCTGAAAAAAATAGAACTTCTGTAGTCTATCAGTTTCTTCAAACGTCTGTAAACATGATCGTCAAAATAGATCCCACAGGATGATTTTCTTTCAATTCGGTTTTTTCGTCTGGATTGTAATCGGTATTTTTCAGGATTAAATGCTCTATTTTTTTTTTTAAAAAAAATCTCAAGAAGTATTTCGCAAGAAAAGAAATGTCAAATAATTCTGTACTCGAGATGAATTTTGCTAAAGTATTTTCCCAAAGTTTTGTTACAAAGAGGGAAATTTTTATATTTTGAGACTATAAACTAAAGGAATTAGATAGAATATGGGATATTGTTTCTCCAATTTAAATCATTGTTTTGTTAACTTTTTTTCTTAATTTATGAGTTATTCTATCTTATACGTACGCTGGTTATCAAAAATTAAGGAAAAGTCACAAAAACAACGATTACTCAAAAAGTTAGGCGTATAATTTAATGAAACTTATACACAATATACAACACATAGGTAGGTATAAAATAGCATAAAAAGAAATCGCTAGAAAATTATGGTGTTATAGAAACTAGCATATGTATACAATGAACAAATCGGATATGTCAGTTTTGGTATAGGAAAAGTACCTTTAATATGGCGTATGATCCCCTCGAGAAGCAATACAGCACATACAGCGATGTGTGATGCTGTCAATTATGCGATCTATGAGTTCGGTAGGAAGTGAGAGCCATTGCTCTCGAAAAGCAGTTGAAAGCATGGCTAGGGTCTTAGGAGGAGGATTGAGATCAGCTATACGTCATCCTAAAGCGTCCCAAACATGCTCGATAGGATTCAGGTCCGGTGATCTAGCTGATCACTCCATGCACTGAATTGTTTCCTGTTCAAGATAAGCATCCACGATGAGAGCCCTGTGCAGACTCGCGTTATCGTCCTGTAGTACGAAAGCATCACCTATTGTTCCGACATAAAGGTGCACATAAGCATCAAGTATGTCATCTCTATAGGTGTGAGCATTCACATTTCCACGTGGAAAAACATGGAGGTCTGTGCGTCTACCCTAAGAGATACCACGCCAAACACAGACACTGCCTGAACCGTATGCATCTCTTTCACGGATGTGTGATGGATGAAAACGAGTTCTAGGTTCTCTCCAAATCAAAATACGCCTACTATCGCTTTGGAGACTAAACCTGGAATCATCCGTAAAGAGAACAGCCCTCCATTGATCATGCGTCCAGTGGACATGTTGACGTGCCCACTGCAAACGTTCCCGCCTATGGCGTGACGTGAGCGGGACGAAAATGGCTGGTCGCCTCGCAAAAAGAGCACCTTCGTGAATCCTTCTTTGTACGATTGGCGTTGATACCAACCTTCCGGAGCTTGTAGCGTGGGGGGAGGTGTTAACTCCGTCTGAGTTCAGACGGAGTTGCGGTTCTATTCCTTCGTGCGTATAATGACAAAATCGGTCATCGGCACTCGTCGTAGCATATGGCTGTCGTTGGCTGAACCTCCTGGATGCCGAATCCGTGGTTGGAAATTGTTGCCAAAGTCTATGAATCACAGACGGACTCACATTTAGCCATCTGGCCACTTCTCTCTGACTTTTTCTTGCCTCTAGTCTCCCAATAGCTAGCCATCGCAGTTCTTCGGTCAAATGATGCCTGGAGGTAATTGTTACAATTTGGATATGCCAGATGTCTAATCTCAGCCTCACAGCAAGAATTGTCACCTTGTGTGAAACATGCACTTTTATGCTCATCGCAAATGACGTATTCCGACTGTAGCACCACTATTTTGCATAATATAGTATTGTTCAGCACCTTTTACTTAACAACATATTCAAATTTTAAAAAGAGATTGGCCTAGTTTTGGACGTGTTATCCCTCTCTTTGTGATTTTTCCTTAATTTTTGATAACTAGTGTATATTACCTTTTAAATTAATTGGAAAATCTTGAAGGATTTTTCACTTTGTCTGGTATAATATTACAGCATATAAAGTACACACACACATATATATATATATATATATATATATATACATATATATATATATATATATATATATATATATATATATATATATATATATATATATATATATATATATATACATACATATATATATATATATATATATACATACATACATACATATATATATATATATATATATATATATATATATATATATATATATATATATATATATATATATATATATATATATATATATATATATATAATGAAAAAGGGATAGCTCCCAAAATTTTACTTAATTCTTATCTCAAAACTCCCTTTTTATTGAAAGAACAAACCCTTTCTTCAAAGGCAAACTATGAATAACTATTCAATTTTTTAAGCAGATGTACTTGGCTTTACATCCATTCACCAGTGTACATACATGCACAGAGAGAAAGAGCATGAAGAGAACAAATATAAAAGGAAAATACATCATAGAAAAGAACATATTCCAAAGTCAAACACTATCAGCCATATGGAGTCTCCCTCTGGCTTACAAAGATCTTTCATACATGCCTCCCACCAACGCTTTGCAAACACTAATATGGGAAGCATCCATTTCTACGTTTCTCTTACAAAAGACACTTGAGTGAAGTATAAATCCTAAAGCGTTGTAAGTATTTGGCCAAGCAATCGTGTCTGGTCTTTAGCCGGATAGCAGCCATGGTACATCATCTGGAGAATGCTGGTATCTTCTTTATAGTTTCCCCTTTATCTACACCAACTGTTGCAACCACTGTTCATTTTGTTGTTATTATTTTCTCAATAGAGATGTAGGATATGTTGTCCAACGGAACATATTGTATATCGATTCTTATCTTGGTAAGTTTGACAGCCATCTCGTTTCCATATAGTGTAGGCACTGATGGAATCTCTACCTTTAGACCGAATAGCTGTCAAATTTCTCGTGCCATTTTCTACTCGTTTTGAATCAAGTGGTTAAGAGGAAGTCTTTGCCTGGATGGCAAGAAATTTATTCGAAAGGATAGCAATGCTTTCAGACGAATATATTGTTAACAATAGTTGTTAAGGGGCTAACCTAATAGCCTCTAATTCTCTATCATATCATGAATTTCTCCTCAGGGTAACACATCAAACAAAGATGTCCGAAAAACTCTATCACCAGCATTTTCATCTGACTATAGTCTGTATCAGAGGTGCGCAAACTGTCAGTTGCTGAAAAAATTGGAGTGGGTCGTGATTAGTTTTAAGTAAATTTGTATAATATTGAATTATCTAATTAAAAATATACTTTAAGTTTTCTATGATTACATATTTTTAATATTTTATTCATTTTCTTACATGTTAAAAATATAGACTATAATATTGTTAAATAGGGTGTCACATAGTCTTAGAAAGCTATACTTACATTTCTTTCCATTCGCTTCTATCTATGCGAGACTGGGTTTATAAAATTAATAGCTATAAAATCCAAACAACTTTCACGACTTAACCCGGAGACACGATACGAGAGTAGCAATCACAAATATTTCATAAAATAATTAAACAAATATTATCTGAGGTTCAGGCTCACCCTCAAATTATTTTTTTTCTATTTTAGAAAGAGAAAAAAAATAATGTGAGCTTGATTAAAAAATAATAAAGCTTGATTCAATTATATAAAAATAATTTAAATTTAGTTTTATATAAGTAAATCAAGTTATAGTTTTCAATGTTGTAATATTTTTTCCCAAAGCGGAGGCAGTTGTCGTCAAACATTCGCCTTTACTACGCCTCAATTTTACTGCCCATTTTATTGTGGGTGCACCATATAGGTGGACACCATTACCCCCTATGAAGGGACGACACGAACGGAGGCATTTTTCATGATGCGACGCCAGGATTCGATCCGAGCACCCTCAGCACCGAAAACCAGCGCGCTGTACCACTGGGCCGCCACAAGCCCTCAATGTTGTAATATGAAAGTTTGAATTTTGAAAGTCTGCTCTTTTTTTTTTACTTTCATTAATTTTTACTTAAATGAAACACAAATATATATTGATTTTATGCTATGAAGTTTTAGTCACATAAAATTCGACAAAAACAAATATAGAAGGTATGCGATGCATTTTTCATTATTATTATGCAAAGTAAATATACACCCAAAATCTCCAGTTCACCGATTTTTTAAACAGTTTGTCGAAATTTGCTTATTTCCCTTTTCCTCATTTGTCAGTACTTTATTTATTTTTTAATATTTGTCACTACCAAAATATTTTCAGTGGGTGTCGTGGGATTTTTTATTTAAAGAAAAGGGGTTGAGGTAAAAAAAAAAGTTTGCGCACCACTATTCTAGATTTATCTGTACAGACATCTAACAATTTAGGTTGAAGATAACTAGTATGGATAGTTTCCAAGGAAATTACTTTCTGTTCAATGCCACTTCTGCTCTTCTGTCCCTCCTGGGTTAACTGAATTCTTTCGTACATAAAAACAATTGTCAGGTGATTAGTTGGTGTAGACAAGAACTCTGATCTGTCATGCATGTCATATTTTCCTTTGCCCCCATATCCTTCTGAATAAAGCCGTTTTGTGTTTTTAACCGTCTGGGTTATTGGATAAAAGTGTTTCTCCAAAAGTCATTAGTGGCTAATCTTTTTCACATAAATAAACAGTTCTTTCGTTAATTATTTCTTTTGTTGGTTTATTCTTTGGCAGTAATAACAGGCCTGGACTACTGTTGTTTTAGCAGCTCCCGTGATTAATCTTAGTGATTTGTTCTGTGTTGTTTCTATCTTGTCCAGGACTTTTTCACTACATGTTATGAAATATACACAGCAGCATCTCAAAATAGGTTTCATATAAGTGTGAAAGGTTAAACTTGAGGAGTCTCTGCTATATCCCCATCTTGCACCAGCAAGCCTCTTCAAAATTCTCGATGTTTCTATAGCTTTTCCTGCGATTTATCCAATGTGGCATTTCCATGTCAATTTCTTATCGAAAGTAACACCAAGATATTTTGTGGCATAAGAATCCATTAATGGGTAACTTTTATATTCGATGGCAAAGTCAGTAAGCTGGCGGTTGACGATAAACATCTTACCAGTATTAAAAAAATAACCTACGCTAACCCTTTAGTTACATTCCGACACCCTCCACAAGCACTAAACGGCCTTGTACAATGCGCAAATTAAACCAAGATAACCATACATGGTCATGAAAACAGTTCTTGCGCTATCCTTGTTGAAATTTATCTGATATTTATTAAATGCACAGAATGATGTAAGCATATGTAACTATCACCCCATAACCTTAATCCAGTGAAACGCCGGAAGACTCTTAATATGATAAGGTCTAGACAATTAACCCTTTATTTCCCAGTACCCTTTAAAGTTGAAATTATGACCTAAAAATTTGTAGGCACTCTGTTTAGGCTTAAAGGAGTACACAGTTAAAATTTCTTAAAGATTGCACTTCCCGTTTCGATTTTGTGGGTGTTCCATGACCTGGAACACTGGGAAACTAGCGCTTTGAAAAGTGCGGCTAATCGAGCATTGCGGTGAAGCGCACAAAAGAAAAAACGCACACACACAAATAAAAATACAACAAAAAAACTTGATTATATATGATTTTAAATAAATATTTACAGTTCCTATATACAAAATCAGTTCATATTTTTACAAAAGCAGTTCCTATATACAAAAAACACACAAATAAAAACACAATAGAAAAACTTGATTATATATGATTTTAAATAAATATTTACAGTTCCTATATACAAAAGCAGTTCCTACACTTAAAAATACTCACTAACCTATTTTTTTGCTTCGCGATATTTTTGGAAGCACGTCAGTCCCTTCTCAAAAAAGCAAAAACCAACATTGCAGGTTTTGCAACATTGCAGGTCCTCGAGTTTACTGTTCGTAAACTCGAGGATGCCAGGATGCTGCCCAGACAATCGACGAACAACGAGGAGCCCGGAGGACTAGTATTGCACAGGATTTTGGACATAGGGCTTTTGTTCGAGGTATGCGGTAGAAGCTGAACCGGTTTGGACTGGCTAATCTGGACAGAGAGGTCTAAAGAGAGAAACACGTGTTCTACTGCGCAAACTGCTCTAGTTTTCCAGTGTTCCATATCATGGAACACCTTTTGAAAATCTTTCGTTATTGCTATAGTTTCGGTATAAAAAATTTAAAATAATATAGAATAAATAGTTTAAAGTATAGCCAATACAATAACATAGAAATTTTTTCCTTGCAATTTTTTTTTTGTATTTAAAATTGATTTTTAAATTATGGCTCTGAAATATGGCTCTTTTTTATAACGTCACTGGAACGAGGGTATGTATGGGCTTCTGGAACACTGCCATGTATTATCAAAAAGAGTAGATCAAAGTAAAAAATGAAGCTAATTGCTTAGTTTTTCGCAGAATTTTGACGGTTTTATAAGCGAGTAAATTTTGGTGATCCACTATATGGAACACCGGGGAGCAAAGGGTTAAAAAAATCCTAGTCACTGGTGTTCAAAATGAAAAATATACAATTTATATGTGCTGGAAAGGCCACAATTGCTGGAAAGCCATAATAACTCTGACGACTGATTCTAGTCGGATAACGATATGGAGAGAACGTGGAACTAGCTTTCACCTCAGAAACATCACGGAAAAACATCATTTTCCTTCAAAGGGAGTCATGGTGTGGGCAGGCATAATACTGGATGACCACACAGACCTCCACGTATTTGACACGAGGTCTATTACTGATGAATGGTACAGAGACGAAATCCTTGAGCCTTATGTTCGAGGTGCTATTGAGGTGCTGTTTCAAGGTGCTGTGGGTCCTGGATTCATATTCATGGATGATAACGCGCCTTGTCACCATGCGATCCTGGTCGACAACTTCCTTGAAAGTGAAAATATCCAGCGCATTCAGTGGCCCGCCCACTCTCTTGATCTTAATCCCATTGAGCATGTGTAGGATATGCTCTTGAGACAAATCGCATACCTTCCGCACCCACCATACTCCGAGCTCTCCTCAATGCTTGGAACTCTTTGAACAACTCATCCCCACTCTCATAACGCATATGGGCAATTGTTATTCAGTATGCGTGGCTACCAGAGGCGACCACACACCTTATTAAGGCGACAATGGACCTTCAGATTGACAAAAATATGTCGATTTTTTTTTCTTTCAGAAAATGATTCTGCAACTCATCAGCTATAAATTTTAAAAAAGTATGTTGATCCGATCATTATTAACCGAGTTATAATTATTTTTTTCAAACGTAAACAATGGAAATGTTAGTCAACTTGAAACTTTAAATTCCATTTTCTCAAAACAAGTTTTCCTGTCGTTTCGGTAAGTTCAAAATGTTCCATGCATCATAATTTTTCTTGAATTTTCATAAAATTTCATAAAATGATTATTTTTATATGTTAGAATAAAACTTAGTAATCAATTCATAATACTATTTTAAAACAGCTTAACATTTTGACAATAAAAAATTTTTTTTGATAAAATTTTGCATAAAATGACCTATATTTATCGATTTCTTTTCTAGTTTTTATAAATATGACTGTAAATCAAATATTGCTACTAAATTTTATTATAACTATATAAAGCTAGCTTAAGAGAGAAAATTAGATATCTGAGACAAAAATTAATGCGTATGGAGCATTTTTAAATAGAGTAATTAACAAACTGGTTTTAATTAATATCTTAATTAATTACATTCTGATTTTTTAAAATTTAGAATTTCCTTCTCTAAACAGCACTGTATAAGTATACAAAATTTCATAGCAATTGGTTAATAAATGAATAAAAAGGTTTTCATGGTCCATTGTCGCCTTTAACTCCCAAATAACCTTTTTATTTAATTTTTTTTCACTAAAGTATAAACTATTAGTTTTCATTGTTTTCTTTCAAACTGTTTCTTTGGATAATAAAAGTGATGAATATCCTTCATTTGCATTGTTTCTTATGGTGTAACACTCGCATATCACGTTTCCCGCCATTCTGACTTAGATTTCCTTAAATATTCCCATAAACATCAATTACGCTTAAATTTTGGACAACAGTGTATCTGTGTTCAATAGCTAAGAGTTGAAAGTGAAGAATGAAATAATTTTTATTAAGGTACTGTGTTTTTTTAGAAGTTATTATGGCTATGACAGCAATGGATTGGTAAATGTTATTCTGTATAGATCCTCACACAATTTATACATATAAATTAATGTTAATTTCATTTCTTCCTCTCTCACCCACACATTCAGGAATTTTAATGGACCCAGCCTCTCGTTAAAATGTTTGCATTTATTTAAATGTAGCTTTATTCATTCCATCATTTCATCTAAAAGTGCAAACCATTTTTATCGAGGAATCTAAATTATTGATGTCTGGAGACCGAATAACCCAGTGTTAATACCTCGAAGATAAGATAGACGTTCGAATTGATGGGATTAGAGAATTTTGAAGGTTTTAGAAACAATTAAGTACCCCCTCCCCCCCTCCTTTAATCTTGAAAATCATTTTCGATGCATTAATCTATAATCTAGTTTAGCAGAATAATTTCCACTTATCTTATTCGTAGTGTCTGGAGCTTTAGATTCCACAAGTGATAACAAAATAGCCTCTAATATTTCTTTAGTCTTTTCCAACTTTAAATATAAATAAGTTTGATTATTTTATGAAAAATATAATTTTAAAAACGAAACACGGAAAATGAAGCATACGGTTGCATTTCGCTGCAACCGTCCGTATGTTTTAAAAATTAAAATTTCGGGATCAACGAATGTTCTTTAGTACGCATATGGATATGTTTGTTTCTGCAGCAACAAGGTCACATGTTGCTACACGAAGGAATAAACAGACCAAGAGCTAAATATTCAACTCAGTTCCAAACGTCTACGAAAATGTATGCCATGCGCGTGGACGATGGTTGTTGTTGATATTTGCAAATGAGGACATTAGCACTTGATCTGCGAGAACCGTTTGTTTTATTTTTAATGGGTGAACCGTACAGTTGAACCAATGCCACCCCCTGGTGCCATCTCAATTTCGACCCCTAGGGGCAACAAAAAAGGGAAAGCCTTTTTATGACGTCAGTGGGTGGAAGAAGGAACCGACGATGGTCAAATATCCTTGTCGCTGCCATCTGGGACTGTCTCAGTGGGTTTGTAAGGTATACACAAGATTCGATTCACAAGAATCGAACTTTTGAGTGAATTAAAGAAGCTGCTTTAGATATGCTAATTTCGGCATACGCGCTTAGTATAAATACCACGCAGCGTCATTAATGAAAAGGGGAGGTTGTTAAGATTGAAAAGGTGTTATCCTGCGCTAGTGCTTAGCGGGCCAGAAGTTTACATGGCAGTACTGCTGGTTTGACTTACTGTTCATGAGTATAAAAATATATTGTTCTTGAAAGCTGTGTTTATACATTCCGTACAAGTAGTACGCATGCTTATTGCTGTAAAAGCCAATTATATGTGCAACGAATTCAATAAACATTGTTTCATGTATAAACTGTGTTTGCATCAAATTCAAATAGAGTGCCACTTCAAATTATATACACCCAAGTCTGGGTAGAAGTGAGCATAGATTCTCTATAGGTTCCAATCGCTCATGGATGTTTGTACCCTCTCCGAAACAATTTTAAATTATATGCCTGTGTAATTAGCCCGCGTGTAGCAAAAGATGACCGTAGCGTTCCAAAACTGACAAATCAACAAACCCATGGTAACCGCATGCTCTCGTGTTGATGGCCAAAGTGAGTCCATTCGGTGAAATGACCAATACACGTTAGGAGTATATTGCAGAGCTAACAAATTTATATAGCAGAAAGCTCACGAAATATGCTTCATGAACTGGAATCAACTTGAGGCTTCGTAAGAAATAATCGTTTCTTAACTAAGCCTTGTAAACGCGTTTAGATGCACATCACGTATTGTTTTAAGCGCAATATTTCAGTTTCTCCGTTTGTTTTAAAGAGTGACAATTTCAACGTAGCAGTAGGATTCTTTCATGTCTTACTCATTAATAATCCAATAAAGTCCATAAGAGATGAAATCCGTCTAAACGCTAGAGATTGTTTTTTATGAAACTAGTGAAAATAAATGTTTCAACTATAAATTGAAAAATAAATATAAACTGTGCTAATAGCTATTTTTCCGAATACTTTTGAAATCAATTCAAAGTACTCAATTAAATAAATCGAATTCGTTTAAAAGTCCATCCATCTTCAAGAGACAAAATGTTTTAAATGCACGAAACGTCAATGAATTTTTCTTTTTAATCTTCATTATTTCATTTCATGTGTCTTTATAATTCGCTTTCGAAAAATAATTTGAAGTGTAATGATTTATAGCGTCTCATGACTGCGAATAATATGTGATAATTGCACTAAGTTTTTTTAAAAATTTTTTTACAAAACGATAATTTTTTTTATCTTCCAATTTCAATATAAGTACCTTTGAATATGTGCACCCGTCTTAATTTGAAGTAATGATTCATAGTTTTATTTTTCTAATATAAGATAACTGAGCAAAACAGCTTGATAAACACTTTTCATAAAACGAAATCAAGGTTTTATTTAATCCTCACAATTTCAGTGTGTTTTTAATGCGTTTACGAGAGATTATTTGAATTTGAATGATGACTGATTAAATCTAATTAGAAATAATTATTCTAAAAATACATTTTATCCCATTTTCACTGGTCGTTAAACTAAATTCTTATAAAAAGAAAATTAGATACACACTATTTTGCTGTTTAAATTAAATATTTAAAGATAAATTTCGATTTTTCTAAAAGATATGCCAGCAAACATAAAAGAAACTGATTAGCGCATCTTTGCATCAGAGATAGACTTCCTGATCGGATGTGGAACATTTTTTGGCCCATCTCACATAGATCATAATCTAGAAATGACGCTCGTAACCCCTGATGACTGTAGCTTCTGCAACGTTAGCTGCTATCTCTAGAAACACTGATTAATTCTTCAACGAGGTAATTTTGTTACATTTTAGTTGCCTACCAGTTAGATATTGCTAATACCATGCAAGATCAATTCATTCGTTATAAAAATGTTTATTCCTTGAGAGTTTCTAATATGCCAATGTAGCTGTTAATTTAAGTAACAGAAAAATGAAGCTAGCAGTAGATAAGGAGATGCATTTTTATGCAGAATAAATACTTGATGAATTTCTGAGATTCAGTCACTAAACTTTTTATAAAGGAGATATTTTGGCATCACTTTAAAAATGGTAAATAATTTTTAACGTAGGATTACGTTCCTCCGAAACGGTCCTCCAGAAAGCAAAATTCCAGACGTTAAAACCGTTCATCCGTACCTCGCGAGTTATTTATTTTGGCAGCGCGCCAAACTCAGTA
The DNA here is from genome assembly GCA_907164885.2 of Dolomedes plantarius. Classification (NCBI taxonomy): domain Eukaryota; kingdom Metazoa; phylum Arthropoda; class Arachnida; order Araneae; family Dolomedidae; genus Dolomedes; species Dolomedes plantarius. The sequence continues at coordinate 256,027,969 of OU015490.1, forward strand.
TGTACCGCTTGGAAAATCAGTAAACAGTTAAACATATACGTACCAAAATGAGTTAAAATTTTGACATACATATATGTATATATATACATATACATAGATGCATATATACATAAATAAAGATACATATATACATATACATAGATGCATATATACATATATATAGATACATATATACATATACAGAGGCTGTTCACACATTTTTTGGACGATGTATATTGTATTCCCAAAACTAAATTACATAAAATTCTTGTGTTTTAAATGTTCTATTTTACATCCCTTATTCTGAACTATCTTTCGACACCGCAATTTCCAGGATAATAATGCCTTTTGAAGTGTCAGAAGAGGTATTCTATCCCATTCCTCCTGAACAGCTTTCCAGAGTCCTGTCAAGGTTTTAGGATGACGTTTGGATAATGCAGATTTTAAAAGTCCGAAAGCACAAAAATCCATAGGTGATACATCGCGAGATGTAGTAGGAATATCAGTGAAGAGTATGGCCTTGATACCAGTTTTTTGTTCCATTTCTTTTAGGAAATTTACTGTGGATTTTGATGTGTGACTGCTAGCTTTGTCCTGATGGAGTCTCACAGATTGATGGCACTGTGGGTAAAGCGATGGTATTTCATTCAGAAAAATTGGCGATAAAATATGTTCCTGATAGTATTTGGAGTAAATCTTGACATTTTTTCCAGTCTCTTTATTTTTAACTTGCCATTATAAGAAAAACCAGCAACAATCATGAATCCCTTAGAAAACTTTCTTTCGATTCTTTAAAACATGTACTTAAATTTTTTTCTCCCCTTTTATGATAATAAATGGCTCTTTTTTTGTTGCAATCATTTAAATACACCCATGATTCATCTATTGTGACAATTGTTTTCCATTTTTCTTTGTGTTCTCATATAGAATTCTGCAGCGTGTCCTGCGTTCAGCGATATGTTTTGGAAGAAGACGATGCACATTGCGTTTTTTCGCTTTCTTAAGATTTAAATCAACGTTTATCATTTTGTTTACAGTGGACACCGAGCATTTTAATGATTTTGCAACTGTCCTTTGACTAGGGGGATTTTCTTTTAACATTAAACAACGTACCTTTGCAATAGTCGAAGATGTCCGTTTTTTCCTTGGATACTTGTTTGGAATTTTTGTCCCACTTGAGGCTCCAATTTGACGTTTTTTACTTTCTTGTTGACGATATTACCTATCTATGCTTTAGATATCACAAAACCATGACTCTCACATCGTTTTTGGATAACGGAGTATGCATATTTCTATTCGGAAAGAGCATAAATGTAGCCTTCGAACCACTGCTTTGTTAAAAGCGCAATTTTGAATAAAAACAAAACTTTCAAGCCGCTGTCGATAATTTTGACTTTTAAAAACATAGTACAATTGCAATTATTTCTTTTGCAGCAAACTATTTTTTATTACCGCTTACCAAAATCGTCTAAAAAATGTGCGAACAGCCTCTGTATATAGATACATATATACATAACACATACATACATATATACATACAAAAGAGGTAAGCTACGATAAGTAATCATATGTTAATAACCCGCGGTACTTTCGTTAGAAGAGATTACCTGAATTTTTTTCATTGGAATAATCAAGGAAAATGTTTTCAATTATTCAAAATTCTCATTATATCCTTGTAAAATCAGTATTACTATACAAGTTTTAATAACAGGTATCTACATCTGCATACTTTGTAAATTATATTACCATATAAACACATTATAATGTTTACGAGTTCTTCATTTGAAATATTCCCATGATAAGTCATATTTTAGCGTTCAATAAAATATTCGAATAATACGAAAATGGATTTAGAACTTAGACAAAAACGAAACTTTTTTCGTATCTCCGTTGGTTTTATGACATGACGTGAATGGATTATTCACTTTATTTTCCAGGTCTTTACAAATATTTTAAGGAAAAATGACCGTAAAGTCTTAGTGTTAGAGACATAATCGTTTTTGGGTGTTCGGGGCTAGTCTACATAATTACACAAATTTCAATTTAGTTAATACCAAGAGAGTTTTCTGGCCAGGGATTATATCAATTTCTTTCTTTCTTAAAAAATTAACCAAGGAAGAAGAAAAGGTTTTTGAAGACAGAATTCTTGAATCAAAACAGAACTGGATACACTGTCGCCAAAAATAGTACACCATAAATAAAATTTTGTTTTCCTAGAATTTAGGAAAAAAAATAATTGAGAAATTGGATTGGGCCGCTAGTGTTAAGTCAAAATGACTCTCGTAAAAAGAGAATGAAATATTTTTTTGATTTCGCATTAAATCAAATTCGTGTAAAAATGTTTCGTGCAAAAACAGAATTAGGTGTATATACACTGCTGGCCACCCAAATTGCAACACCCAGAAAGACAAGAGATATCACAACAAAATTTATTTTGTAGATAACATGTTGACCAAGTATCAAATGATTAAATTTATAGACTTCTGTGAAGTGTGGTTCCTGCCAAAATCAGTAGCCAGAGTAGCCGCCATTGTTGGAGATCACCGCTCCCACACGCCTCGGCATTGATTCAAAGATACTTTGGATGAGTTCTTGGGGTACAGCAGACCAAGCAGCTTCCACACGTTGCCAAAGTTGATCTGCTGTGGCAGCTGGGGATGGAATCTGGGTCAATCGTACAGGAACCATGGACCACATGTTTTCTATCGGCGAAAGATCCGGAGAGCGAGGCGGCCAGGGAAGCAATTCATTCTGGCGATTGACGAAGAACCTTTGGACAATGCGTGCCACGTGTGGTCGCGCATTATCCTGTTGAAATAGGGCTGTGGGCAAGCCCTGAAGGTAAGGAAGGACAACTGGCTCCAACACCTAGGAGATGTAGCGATGGCTGTTTAAAGTACCGGCAATGCGTACTAGAGGTGTGCGAGAGTGATATCCAATACCGCCCCATACCATAATACCCGGTGCAGGACCAGTGTGGCGGTGCATAACGCAGCTGTTCAGCATCCTCTCTTCACGGTGTCTCCAGACTCGAATGTGACCATCGTGGTGTTGCAGACAGAAGCGTGACTCGTCAGTAAAGACAATTTCATTCCATTCTGCCGTCCACATCCTTCTGTCATCGCACCATTGGCGGTGGAGACGTCTGTGGTTCTGCGTCAAGGGTAGACAAAGCAATGGACGTCTTGCGGACAGACCACTCTGCTGTAAACGGCGTCGAATGGTACGCGCAGACACTGGATGATGAGTTACAGACTGCATGTGCTGTGCTATGGTTCGTGATGTGACTGAGAGATCCGTCACTGCCATGCGCACAATTTGCCTGTCATCACGTGAAGTGGTGCGCTGAGGTGGATGCGATCGAACACGCCGGTCCGTCGTACCCTCCTGCATCCAACGATCACATATCCGCATTATAGTTGTTTGGTTTCGTCCAACACGACTACCGATTTCCCTGAAAGATAATCCACAATCTCGGTAGGCCACTATCCTTCCTCTTTCGAACTCGGATACTTGATCAAAAGATGATCGCTGTTTTCAACGAGGCATAATTGATCGTTTTTTTGAAAAAACCACAAGAAAAACACAATTGCGGAACTTGAAATCGTCGAATTCTCCAAGCCTTAAATAGCGCTTTGAAGTGGCGCCACAGGCGCGCGTGATGTGCGTCTGCGCTGAAATTCTAATCATTTGCATATCTCACCTCCGCTAATGCATGTTGTAAATTTCATGTTATTTGCATGTTTCCTTCAGGGTGTTGCATTTACAGTGGCCAGCAGTGTAGTATTGAAACCCGCCATTAGAAATTTTTAAAAAATTTAAAAGAGAAATGTATTGCAACTGTTGTAATATATTTAAAAGTCATGATATTTAAGGGATTTCCAAAACATTTAAGATTTAAAAAATATAATATGTTAAAAAATTTTCATGCTTCTGCAATTATTTATCCTCTATACTAGTGTTTCACTATACACGTCTATAAATAGTTATACGAAAGTTTCAAGAGAAAAAGTACCAAAGCGATACATAAATTACTAAATTTTAAAGATAAATAAAGATAAAATTTATAAACACTTAAAACATTAAAATTATAGAACATCATTTGGTAGATTACGTTGATAAACAGTCTTATACATTTTTTCAAAATATTATTTCAAGACCTTTAGACAATCTTTTCCTTTGCCTGTAGAAATATTTTTTCCTTCGAATTACGGATCCAGCTGTTGAGCAAATAAACGTTTGTTTGTGAACATAAATACACTTAAAGAAAAGAAAAGTAAAGTGAAAATAAAATGTTGAAATAAAATGTAAAGAAAAACTTTTTTTGTGCTTCCCGATAGGCCAAAGTTTTATTTCTGTTTCAGTCATGAACAATTAAAACCTTTATGAGGTATTTCACTGCTTACCCGTTTTTAACTTCGAAAAGGATCTTGAATGACTCACTCGATTCTATGATACTACTCGAACTGCAGTACAATTTCTGTAAAGTTGTATTGTGTGCATAGTAAACAGAGCAGGAAATTAAATTCCTGAGAGGTAATCTGTATTCTTCGTTTCAATTTTTGCATAAAATTCTAAAATTTAATTAGAATAATGACTTATAATGGTTCGTGACTGAACACCAGTGGCAGAAAAAAAAATATTTAAGGCTATCATGATATATATTCCTTAGTTCAAAATATGTATAATTATCTTAAATATCAAATTATATCATATCAAATTTATCTCATAAATAAAATAATATTACATCAAATAGGTAATTACCCAAGGAATTATCTTCAATTTTTTTAAAAGAAAAAAAATACTTTGGAGGATTATTTTCATTATTTCTGAATATAATATAAAGTTCTAAAATTGAATTAGAATAATTGCTTATAATGGTTCGTGACTGAACACCAGTGGCAGTAAAAATATTTAAGACCATCATGATATATATTCCTTGGTTCAAAATATGTAATTATCTTATATATCAAATTATATCATATCAAATTTATCTCATATATCAAATAGGTAATTATCTAAGTAATTATCCTCCAATTTTTTAAAAAGAAAAATAATACTTTGGAGGATTATTTTCATTATTTCTGAATTTCTTGATTTTTCTCACATTTGAGTTTTCTTAGACTAGCAAATTTATAAAGTTCACTGTAAGTAAAAAATTTGAATTCCCACTCTAAGTATCTAATCCAAATTTTTTATTTATAAATTTTATAACGTTGTAATTACGAATAGAATGACACATACAGTTTGATTCATTATGATTTGACATTAGTTTGATTTTCTTTTCGTTAGTATCACGAAAACATGATAACAAAAATGAAAAATAAAAACGCAGACATTCATGAATTCCTTTTTTAGTTTTGGATGAAATAAATGATAGCGAAATTATAAATGTGCAATTTTGGGTTAATTGATGACCTAAAAATTATAACCAAACGATGCATATTTTGAAAGATGTCTTTTTAATGGACTGTTTGGAAATAATGTATAGTATACGCATATTGATAACATATGCATAAAACTGTTTGATTCCTCGGAGCAAATTTCTTGATGATAAATTTAACAGCACGCTCAAGCATAAAACCGTAAATTGTCATTATAGGCTTTCATTATAGTGAAAAATAAACTCGAAAACATTCTCCTTTTGATGGGATTTCATAGCAAATTTTAACCATTGCTATATCTGTGTTTTTCGTGTAAAGAGTATCAAGTCCAAAATCGTAGTTTTGAGAAAAACGGGATTGAAAAAAAAAAGATTTTGTAAAGTCAGATTTTTTAAGTTAAATTTTTAATTTTTTTAAGGTAAATTTTATTTTAGTTGAATAAAGAGTGTTAAATCCTCGATTGGGACATAATCCCTTTAACACTAACATGTTTGTGCTTTGTTTCACATAACCCAAATTTTCCCTCATGAATAAAAATATTTAGGAGGGGAATTGGACTGTACCCTGCAGTAGCCCTTGATTTTTCAAACATGCCTGGTTGGATAACTCATTTTAGGATTTAACACCCTTTACACAGCAAACACAGATATTATATCGACACTCTGGGTTAGTAATTAAAAATAGAAAAAAGATGTTCCCTAGCACCGTATGTGTAAGTATACAGACGCTCATAAATGATTGGAAGTAGAATAAAGCGAGTTTTAAAAATAATCAGAACATTGATTACCCAATTATTGGTTTTTCAAGACTACAGTTATGATCAGCTATCGAATACCGTTAGATTTAGTTGGGTTTTAATGATCTTTGGTGAATGCCCTCTCAAACAGTGTTACCAATTGATCGAAATGAAAGGTAAAGTTTAAAATTTGCTAGATTTGGTGTGAAATCACTCCAAAAAATTGTTAAAAACTTAACGGAGATTAGTTTTTTAGCAATGTGTAAAGATAGTTTAGATGAAATATGCGTTCATTTCAAGCATTTTCGGCGGCCTCTCTCGTAGGAGAGAGAAATCATTTTTATATAGGCAAATCAATATTCTTGAAAAATAAAACAACTTTCTTGAAAAATAAAACAACAAAAATAATTCAACTTTCGAGTATTTTTGAAAGATACTTTTTGTCAATTTCAGACAACATGCCACTCCTTTGTACGAAAAAAAAAATCAGATTTTCAAATTAACGGCTGTGCGAATATGTAAATATATTGAATTTAGTACCTCAAAATAAACTTATAATTACAATTAAGGAGCTGCGTGCTTGGAAAATTAAGTCAGATCCATCTTTTCATGAACTAAAATTAGGCTAGACATGAATGAAATATTCTTACTTCCAATTTTCTTGTAGTATGGTGTTACAGCAATGCAAAATATTCCCAATCATACGCTAATCAGAATCAAAAACATTTCACTTGTCGATATTTATTACAATCTTCACAACCAGTTAATGTTGAATAGAACAAAAACCCTTGCAAGATGGCAGCATTTCACTTAGCGGCATCGAAGAAAGGGAGAAATGGTCCCAAACACACAAATGCGTTTAAAGCTATTACCTGGATTCAAAACGGAAGGACCTGCCATTGATGTTTTCACAAAGAATAAGGAGCGGGTGTCACAGTTATCTCTATATATAAAACAGTTTCGTAACTTACTGACTCACTGACTGACTGACTGACATACCACGCACAGACCAAACCGCTAGACCTAAAGGGCTGAAATTTTACATGGCGATTCTTCTTATAGTCTAGGGGTGCACTAAGAAAGATTTTTGAAAAATTCTTCTTACATTTTTTTAAAATTAAATTTTTAAGCTGTTTTAGTAACTTCTTTTAAGTTTGCATTTAAAATAATACTCTGAGGGTTATAAAATTTATATCACGAGAAAGATCAGAAAAATTCCTTTAAAATGAAATCTTTTTCGAATCTTTACCTCTATTTTCTGATTTTTGGAAAATTTTTAAAGATTCATTTTTAGAATTTAATTTATTAAATGCTGATCACGTTATTTCATTTTCTGATACTTTAAATAAATTTATCGTCACGTGCGTAACAACGTAATAGAATTTTTTTTTCTTGCTAATGCCGCAGACGATTGGACATTATCCAAAAAAATATTAAAATACAGTAAAAGATATGTTCTTCGAACTATAGTATATTAACTGCACTATATTCTTTAGTATGTCCTATTAGATTTAATTTGAATATTTTCTTCTACATTATTGTGTCTATAAAAATATCCCTGACGATTTTTTTATAAATATATAATTATTTCTACATCAATTGTATACATTGATCGTCGTATTTATTATAAATATAAATAAATATATATATATATATATTTATTTATTTATCTATTTATTATGGCATTAATTGTATATATTGATCGTTGTATTTAATTTGAATGTACTCCGTAGCGAAGTGCGGGTTTTCAACTAGTGTACCATATGTAATAAAGAAAATATTTAAGCTTTTAGATGAAATGTTTTGCTATTGTATTCAGGTTCGTCTCCTAAATATTTTATTAATGATTAATGGTTTTAGTAATTTAAGCAAAAATCCTTTTGCATGTTATGAATTGCAAACATAATATAATTAGAAGATAGCCTCTATAAAAAGTCCAAAAAGTAGTAAACTTAGTACAGAAAAATCCATACATAGTCTTAAGATACATACTTTACAGAAAAATAAATGTAAAAAATATAATGTTAGAAACGTAATTTGTAAAATGATAAAGCCTCCACATTAGTATATGAGGAAAACGTTTACAATTAGCAATGATGTCGATAGAGAATTTTCCGAGAAATATTTAATTTAAGAATTAAAAATTCATTTTTCGTGTTTTGGATAGCATTTACAAAAAATATAGAGTTTATATGTACATTATTTGCAGATTTTAATTAAAATTTAATCCCTTACAGCTTATTTATTAAGTTTTCTCTGAAAATTTACACCAAATGAACAACAAATCCAAAATTATATTTATATGGTTTTTAATGAATGTTTCGAAAATGCATGCGAATTTCATGCATTTTACAAGAAAATGATAAATGTTGATTAATAACATTTCTCTAATGGCAATAAAAAATATTGTGCGTTTATTATCACTGAGGTGCTATCATTTTCAAATGTGGTAAATTGTCTATCGTCATGGCAATTTATGCTTTTTAACGTAGGATTACGTTCCTATATAACGGTCCTTCGGAGAGAGAAAAAATTGTCCTGCGTCGCGAGTTATAATTTTGGCTGCACGCCATACCCAGTAGCAGTGAACAGTTAAACAGAAAAGAAGGAAAATGCATTTTAAAAAAAAGTTAAGCAACGATAAATAATTCTACGTTAATAAACCACGGTAGTTTCGTTAGAAGAGACTACCTGAAATATTTTTTGTCACTTTTTACTTTGCAATATGCAGTATCAATTCGGCGTCAAATCGCCCCAGATGGCGACAATATCCTAATTGTATCATGTTTTGCTCATTAACCCTTTATTTTCCATAACGAAATTCTAAACCAAATGTTACAATATATTATAAAGTATAACAAAACTTGAAACGTTATTTTAATTTATGTCTCTTTGGTATACCGTTTTACAGGTATTAAGAGAAAATTTGTGTAATATAAAAGAATATAATTTTAAGGTACTAAGCATGAATAATTTTTATTAGATAGTTTCAACTCTCCTTTTATGGAGAGAAAACGCCACTGACATGTTGAGGACAAAATTGATTTTTTTTTTCTTTATGTAGTTTTAATCAATAATTGCTTACTGTGAAGTATTGCATATTCCATTATCAATAACAGAAATTAAGAATGCAGTGTTGATATGTCAAATAGATATATTAAAGCAATTTTTTATGGAGAATAGACATACATTTCATATTGTTTATTAGTTTAATTTATTAGTTTTTATAAAACTAATAAATACCGAAGGTCGTTCGCACTTTATGGAAACGACTTTGATAGTTAAGTTTTATGTATAAATGCCGTATTTTTTGCAGCGATTTGCTTCTACCTGATAGCCATGGTTGTTGTCAATAGCTCTAACTTGAATTTTCCATGAAAGTAAACTTTTTCTTAGTACTGTCATGTCAATTTTACCCGATTCCTCTTGAACCGTTTCGAAAGTCCGTTCAGTGTTCTTGGATGCTGTTTTCCTAAGGCTCGTTGTAATCAACGGGAAGCGCAAAAGTCCATTGGAGAAGCATCAGGTGATTCTACAGGTGTTTCATTAAATGGGGTACACTTTATTCTTGTTTCTGTTATTGCTTTGATAAATAAGCGGCAGTTGATTTAGACGTGTGACTAGAGGCTTTGTCCATATGAAACTCAACTTCATCAATGTCCTTTCCGTATAAGGCTGGAATTTCTTCTTCAAAAATTGGTTCTAAAATATTCTGCTGATAGTAGAGTGAATTAATTTTGGCTTTACTTGAGACTTTTTTAATTTTTAATTTGCCGTTGTAACAAAATCCTGCAACTATCATGAACCCCTTTGGGAACTTTTTTGTACACTGACGAAGCCATTTCGTACGGTCATTCCCGTCAGTTGAGCAATAAAAAATTGGTCGTTTTTTATTACAGTCACTTAAATATACCCATGCCTCATCGAGTGTTACCAAAATTTTCATTTTTCAGCAGCTAGGGGTTTTTCATATAATTTTCTACAATTTGTTTTTCTTTCAGCAATATCCTTTAGAAAAAGCAGATGAACTTTAGGTTTAAACATATTTTTTAACTTCAAATCTTTATGAATGATTTTACTTACAGTGTCAGAAGACATTCCTTGTTCCGATTCAATGGATCTTTGAGTCGGCGGACTTTCTTTTAGGATCGGAGACTTCACTTTTTTGATATTTAACTGCGTTCGAACAGTCTTAGGATGAGGTTTCGCGGTCATGTTTTCATTTTTACTTTGAGTTAGACTTTTTTTCCTATCAAATTTAATATAGTATAAATATCTTTTTTTGAAATGCCATAATCGCGATTTTTACACCACTTTATAATTTGTTGATACGTATATTTCTCCTCCGAAAGCACAGTTACGTAACCTTCGAGTTATTTATCAATCTTAGAGCCATTTTCAAAATAAATCTTTTATTTTACATTCCAATGAAAACAAAACAGTAGAAGATGATTATTCTGAAGTTACCAAATTTTTATCTCAAGATACGAACGATAAAAATGAAGTACAAAATCGTTTCCATAAAGTGCGAACGACCTTCTGTTTTACTTATAAAAGCAATAGCTATAATATTAATTGTTTAAACTGATAAACTGCATAATGGTGAGGAGGTTTCTTTTTGATGATTGAAGATTGGAATAAGTGATGATTTGAAGATTGGAATAAGTACCTTAAATCCACAATCGAATAACTCAATTCTTTAGCGATTTTTCTTTATTTCCTGTGGCATTATCTATCACTGTTACGACCACCGCAAGGAAAGTGGATGACAATAGCTGAAAATGGATTCCTCTTACAATCAAATGCATACTCTTAAATGCCTTCCACTGAAAAAAAGGCTACTTTTCAGCGTCTTTTACCTTTTGATTACCTTAACTGAAACTCTCTTTTACCCGTTCATGAGACAATACACTCAAGACTGATTAGCAATTAGAGAATCACACATGCTGATCTGATTTAGCTGGAAGGAATGTATTGATCGGAGATTCATTCTACTTGAGGAAATGAGGTCTCGAGTCAACGTGTTGGCTCAACAGAAACACCAGTTAATGAAAATCTCATAAATAAAAGACATGTATAACATTTCTTTGGGTATTAACGACGAGATTATTACACTGCTCATTCTGGTAAAATTGATTAAAAATCAGAAAATGAAACCATTTTATAAGTTAAGGAAACAATTGTTTAGAAATTTTAACAACTCCTTAGTGCGTACTTAAAATTCGTAACCAACAAATGTTTTCATCTCTCTTCTCTCGATAGTTTTTTCGACTGAATAACCAAGATTGAAACATTGATTTATGTCTCTTTGCTGCGCTGTATAGCATAAATAGCAATTCTTACATATATAGTGGTTCGGAAATTCACCACATTTTCCATTCACCAAATTGGGAAAACCATGTGAACATATTAATTGTGAAATATTAATTTTAATAGCAGTTTTAGAGGTCCACTTGAATTCCTTTTATTATTGTTGTTGTTCTACTTTTCTGAAATTTTCCTATCTCTTTAAGGATGCTTTGTACTAACCCTGTAGGTTTCGCTTATCGTAATGTTAACCTATGAAGAAAATTTGTCTTCTATTTACAGCTACAGAAATGCTGATAATCCAAAAAAATGATATTTTCAGATAGCCTGAACTCTTCTGCACCTTGCAACCGGAGTATAAATTTCGTCCACCAGAGGAATTTATGAGTGTTTTAAACACACTATACCAGATTTTTTCACAGAATAATTTAAATTTTAAAATATTATTTGCATTTAAAATAAAAAACGAAATATGATCCAAGGTGTAAAATTTCTTTCTCTATTACGGAAACAATATTTTAAACATGTTTAAGTCCAAGTCGACAACCCTTGAACATATTTTCTTCATAGGTTGACATTGAGGTAAGCGAATCCAATAGGGTTAGTTCACAACAGCCTTAAAAACATTATATTACTACTCCATACATCTTTCTGATTATCATTACACTCTGTAATTAATGCCCCTTAAAAGATGAGATTATTCAAAAGAATTTCTTACGTCCTAAAATAATATAAATGCTTTTAAACACACTATACCAAAATTGTTCCCAGAATAATTTAAATATTAAGGGGATCGAGGATACAAAATTGTTAAAATTGTCAAAAAATGGCATTAAAAACTTCTGTGTTCTTTTACGCTTAAAATGACGTTTAAATCATGTTTCTAGCTTAATTAGAACGGGAGAAATTATTATTTTTTTCTTGCAACATTCTAATAGTAGCCAATCGTTGTTTAAACCTGTAAGTGCGTTTTCTGCATGAAGGGTTTTTCCCCCATTTCTCGTCTTTAAATTGTTATAAATCAAGAACCGTTAAAGATAAATGGTTGAAACATAGAACATGTCTTTTTAAATTATTTTACTTTAATCTTAATACAGCAAATTTGAAAAAATATGATTTTTAAAAAATAAAGTTAAGTAATTTTTTTGTAAGTTTTAATTTAAATATTTTCAATTTTTTTAAAAATTAATATTTTAAAAAATGGTGAGTCAAAATTGAAACTTATATATTTCTGTTTAATTAAATGAAAATATTTTTAAATTCGACAAATAATATTTCGAGTTATAACGATTTTAAATTACCCCACTTTTATTAAAAATTTTAAATTTAAAAATTTTTTAAAAACGTTTTGAGAAGTTTTATGATGTCATTTTGTTTACAGTTTATATGGTTAACCAGCACAAAAAAATTCAAAATTTTCAACTCAATAAATAAAAAAATTTTTAAATGTGTCCTGGACTCCCTTAAAATATTATTTGCAATAAAAAAAACGAAATATGCCCCAAGGTGTAAGATTTCTTTCTCTATTAGGGAGTACAATTTTTTTTTTAAATTTTCAATCCAAATTGGCAACTCTTGGACAAATTTTCTCCCTAGATTAACACTTTGGCGAGCAAATCTAATAAGGCTAATACACAACAGCCGTAATGGGTCCAGATCTGAAAGTTGTGAAATTTTACTGAGTTTTATAAACAAGAGTGAGGTATACAACCGGTGAGTAGATCTAGCAAAGAGCTGACCCACAGTAATTACAAACATTTTTACATCGAAAATTACACTACCGATAGGCTGTTTCCTGCCATATTTGTTTCTGATTATTATTCGACTGACGAGGCTATGATTTCTATACGTGAAAAAGTAAATTTTGAAGGCCGATCCTATTAATTGCTTTATTAAGAAAGGTTTGTGTTTGTTTAATTTTTAATATGTTCTACATTTCTATTTGTGCAGATAATTTAGGGAATTTAAAGAAGCGTATGCCTTTTTTAGGTGATATGACGATGAGAAAACGTCAAATTCTTTCATTATTTTGTTATCAACTTTAGTCAAAAAAGGTTCATAGATAGTTACTTTGCAGTAAATTAAATATCAGATCAAAAATTATGCAACAAGATTAATAGATTTATGCTAATATCCATCTTGGATTGCAAAGTTATCTTAATTAAAATTAATGTATCTCTGAGATAACCTTTTCTCTATTTTCAGTAAGCTATTCAAAAAAAAAAAGAAACAAAGTCAGTTGTACCCGAATAATAAATGGAGTTGAAAATAATTTTAAAAACAGCTCCTTTAAATTAAATTGGAAAGAAAAAAATAGCAATGGTTGTTACCAAAGTTAATTTAAAGTGGGCATTTCTGTACCAATTTTATTCTCTTCTGACGCATAATCAGTTTTGCAGATCAATTTATCTTTCTGAAATTTGCATCGAAGGAAAAAAAATAACGTTTTGAAAAGGAGCAAAAATTTTGTACTACAACTCCCAGTAGAAGCTGTTTTAACGAATGAATTATTCCAGGCGTTATAAATAAGAACAGAACTGGAATTTTAATAAAAGTATTTTTCAATAAAGCTATGAACAACACAAGCTATACCTTGCTATGATCTTTATCTCACCCCCAACGTCTTAGCCATTATCCCGTTCTTGAAATTCAGGAGTCATAAAAGAAAAGCTTGAAGCGTAATTAAAAGCAGCATAAGACTAAATGAGAGCGATATTAAAACAATTTCTAATAAGCTTTTATCTTACAGAGAATTTTTTTCTTCATGTACTTAAGAGCTCAGGAGTGTTTTAAAAATTTACTTCAAATATGCTTAAAAGTTTAATTAAAAGCTTCAGCGTCTTTAACTGTTTCTATGAAAAGAAGTTTATGATTTTAATTATATCCGGGAATAAAAATTTTATTTTAAAAATTGTGACGAAAATATCGGACTAAGTAAGATTTGCCGTCCAGAAGTTCATACAAAAATTATGTAGGCAATCAATATATTATATATATATATATATATATATATATATATGTATGTTTGCTGCACGAACTCCTTGACAGCAAATCTTACTTAGTCCTACTCATGAAAGTAATATTTTCGTCACAAATTCTAATTAATATATATTAATTAGAATTTGTGACGAAAATATTACTTTTAAGAGTAGGACTAAGTAAGATTTGCTGTCAAGGAGTTCGTGCAGAAATTATGTAGGCAATATGTACAGTTTGGGGTATAAATAACTATGCGCGGCACAAGATCAAGTAGAAAAATGTACATCATCCAAAATAAAAAAATAAAGATTGTATTTAACACCAGACATTCAACTTTTTAAGGTTTGAAAACCAATACGATTGACTAAGAAGTGTAGATTGTCATGTTCCAGATTTTTTTTAATTTATAAATTAAATGAAGAATCTATGAAGAATCTATAAATGATTAATCTATGTTACACAGTTATTTACTCGTCTGATAAAATTATTTTCATGTAAGAATAGAAAGACCCTTTGCGATAAACGGAGAAAGGACAATTTATCGATAATTTTTTAAATTATACTTCACAGGACTAAATATTTCCTATTTTTAGAACTACAAAAAGATTATATATTGGATTTGAAATTAAACTTATAGAGAACAACACTTCTTCCCTTAACTTTGGGTATGTATATCTTGAAGTGGCGCTCTAAATAATTTAATCCAAACACAGTTCTTACATAACAACAATGTTTGTTCAAATATTTGCAATTGTCAATTTGTTTTTCAACATAAAGCATACGTACTATTAGTACGAGATATATATAGCATGCATGCAAGGGAAATACATTTCAATGTATTCACTTGTATAACTACTTATTCGAGAAAAATACACTTTGCAATACTCACAAATACTTTGAAAGTCAACCAATGCTGCCACACAGTGCTGCCACATAAACTTTGGCCTAACAAGAACTCGCGTAGATTTGAAGCAACCTATTTCTCTAGCGGCTGCTCGCAAAACTCAACTATTATTAAACCAGACTCTAAGCCTAGCTAAGTCTACCCTATCTCCAACTCGATACTTCGTTTCGTCAGCTCTACTCCTCCTTTCACTTCCTCTCACTTCGTTTCGCTTCGGCCCTTCCTCAACACTTCCTTCGACCCCCCCCCCTTCCTGTAATTTAGCTGCTATATATTTATACCAACCACATATACTGAAATTAGCATACCTTAAGCGGCTTCTTTAACTTTATTCACTTAAAAGTTGGATCATTGTGAATCGAATCTTATGTAAACCTTACAAACTCTCAGTATTGCTTATAATTTATTTCAATGAATTATACACACACACATATATATATATATATATATGTGTGTGTGTGTGTGTGTACTCACATACCTTTAAACCCTCTGAATTTCTCTTCTTACGTATTACGGCTTTCGCAATTTAACCAGAACTCTGTAGCACAAAAGTTATTAATAAGTATAATGCCCTCTCTTTTTCCAATAAACTGCCTCTTTTGGTTTGATTTAAAATACATAACTTGCATCTTATTTGTTCATTTAAAGAGAACCCTTTTCGCTTGGCTCTCTTCCTGCCTCTTCTAAACTTTCACATCAAAATGGTGTAAAAATAATTTACCTCTATATAGGTAGACATGACACTTATTTCCCTTCCCCTTTCGCTTACTATCGTGAATACAGTATTGCTTGAAAAACTCATTACAAAAGAGAACTTTTTTTACATAATTGTTGTTTCTAATGTCTCCTGGCTGTAAGTCTTCTAGAGGAGATCCACA
The DNA here is from genome assembly GCA_907164885.2 of Dolomedes plantarius. NCBI lineage: Eukaryota > Metazoa > Arthropoda > Arachnida > Araneae > Dolomedidae > Dolomedes > Dolomedes plantarius. Next base: position 256,044,136 of record OU015490.1, read on the forward strand.
TAGGCTAGTGGGCTGGTGGTTGCTGCTCCGGTTTATAATGGGACAGAGTCTGATTTAGTCAGGTGACATCTCAATTTTTAACAAGCATCCCAGGGGTGACATCTTGGAGGATCGTACCCTCTCCCACATTATCTGACCTCATATAGGGACTTTCCGGTCTACGGGTAAACGTGCCCATATCCGGCCTAGATACGGAGGTATTGAATGGCGCTTGTCGGGATTCAATACGAGCCCCCTCGGCACGAAAGCCGAATCACTATCACTAAGCTACCTCGGGCCCTCAATTTTGCATAATGCTCCGTCACGCTGATTGCAGATGGTTTTTGAACAATGTACAAAATCTTGTAATGGTAACTTAAAACAGATTTAATAGTTCGCACCTTGTGCACCAATTAATAATTCAGACGTTAGTATGTATGTCTTGATCCATTAAAAGCTGCAGTGTCTTTAATCAATATGACATATTTCAGCTAAGCACCCTCCGTAAGTATTCACTGAGAAAATGTTATTTTACCTGCTTAGCTTACGGCTTGTGACTTCTTTGAGTTTGAAGAATCCTGAACAACGTTGTAAAAAAAGAGAAAAAAATTGTTGCCCGTAGAATTTGGCTGTTGGAAAAATAAATAAAACTAGTTTAAAAAACATAATGCTTTACAAAGTAAATAAATAAGAGTTTAAAAGGGATTGCTGTAACTTACGCTAAGAAGGATTGTTTCTTAAAATTTGGACAATAGTACTTTAAATTTGTGAACCTCCAAACTATGGAAGGATCGCTTCAGGAACATGGTACTTACCTGCCTCAGATACCGAATTTGTACCCACTATGGTACCTACTGTGTTATTACAAAATGTATTTTTACCATTCTGTATTGTTATCAGACCTTATTCTTATAAATCGTATTCTTATCCCGGCGTATTCCTACATACAGTATTTATATTGTAGAGAATTTTTCCGATCGTACATTTATCGCACCATATTATTACAAATCGCTCTCTTACCGTAACGTATTCTTAGAGAAATAACGTTATAGAGTACTCTTTTCTGCATTGAATTACAAAATTCAGAGTTTTAGGGAAATGTATATTTATGTTTTGAATGCATGCAATAGATTAAAAATAAGCTAAATGACTGAGCCTCATTTACATTATTTAAATTTGCAATTATCATTAACCATGAAGTCAACGGGTGGAGGAAGGTATGAGTCTTCCAGATGCCATCCCTGGGGGTGCTCTACCAAACCTGAGATGGCACCAGGCGATGGTGCTGGTTCACCTATACGATGACCCCTTGAAAGCAATGGTTCGCACGGATTAAATGCGAATGTCCTCACTGACAAGAGCCCCGCATTTGGCAAACAACAAAATTGCGCTTTCAATTCAATTAGTAAAAGACTCGGGAATATTTTCCTGTTTATTGTTAAACACTGTGCAGAAGCATAATTATTTATTCATTTTATACTTATCATTAAAATGGCATAGGTTGATGATAGGCATAGTCAACCTATTATTTATTTGAATAATCTTACAAACAGTTATCACCTTTATCCAGCTTTCCGACAGTGGGCTCGGATTCGAATCCAGACTAAAGCATGGATGTTTCTGAATTGTCTCCTCGCATAGCAAGAAGTGTAGCGCACTATAAACTAAGCAACATGTCCGTGGTGTCGATGGGTCAAAGTCTTCACTACTAAAAGTATATGCCACATTAAAAAAAGTGACATTATTGTGGTGGTTATACATTAGAATGATTCTTCCTTTAAACCGGCGGAATATCGGGTAGATTTTATAATTACGTTCAAATAAGTTGCATTTATTTAGAAACTTGATCATTGAATATTGCAGTTCATTGACGTTTAAATTATTTTCTGAGAAATCCAGTTCACTTAAAGAAAGTGAATCTAGGATTTCAAATTTGGGAAATGAAGTGTGAATTTGGTGTCCGGCATTTATAGCCGACGGGAATTTTATAAATTGAATTTTCGACATCAATCGTTAATATCTCTGACGTCTTTAACAGCGTAACATTGCAATTGAGATTTGAAGATAAGGAATCTGTAAAAACGGATACATCAACACTCTTCCTATCAGAAAAAAAAATGTACCTTTATAAAGAAAGTTTTATTAAAGTTATTACAGATATCTGTGTTTAAATGACAAAATACTCATCAAGAGAGCATAACTGTAAACAATGCACCATCTGTTATATATTAGAAATGTGGGGGAAAATTTAGAATAAAATTATTGAAACTTTTCTTTCATCTTTCACTTACTGGGGAATTTTAATTTTATAAAGGCATAACAATGTTAAAGTATATAAAATGTTAAAGTTAAAGTTTTTTATGTATGTTAAAGTTTTTTATTATATTTTATATAATATAATAAAAAATTCAAGATGCAATTCTGTGCTCAGATGGCAAAATGTTATTAGAAACTTTTCTTTAAAATATTGAGTTTTTCACATTCGCTGATATTTTCTATTTACTGTAAGTAATAGCCAACTATTTTTCTGAAACATTGGTGAAACGTTTGTTCCTGTTAAAACAAATTACTGATTTTTCATGACATCTTGAAACTTAGAACTGCTGCCACGTAAATTTCTTATAACATTTTGCCATCTGAGCACCGAATTATTAATTAATGTACAGGCAGGAGTGTTTTTAAACAAAGTATGCAATCGATCGGTTTTCGCACCATATTTTTTATACAGCTCTAATACTCGGGTGATGTAAAACAAATACTTTTGAGCGGATTATTTTTATAATTTTCTTGTTGCGGAAATGTGCAACGTTCCTCTTAAACTCTCTCTACAAAAACATTGGTTGCACAATATTTATTCTGTGTGCCGGTCGGTGGTTTGGCGCACGGTCATTCTTTCAGTGCCTTCACCGCCAAGTTGTGAGTTCGATTCCCGCTCGTCCAAGGACAAGACCGAGATTTCAGAGCTATGTTGGTTCAATATGTTGGAAGAAACCAAAAAATTCGTAGGGTGGAAGAACGATTGTGGCAATGAACAAAATGTCTGCCGCGTTGGAAACTACAACAATAACAATGTTTAACATGTTTGTGGGTAACTAGGCGTTACATCAGTTCCCTAGTGAATAATATAAAATGTTTATAACACAGTCTCTCGCCTAAATAGAAAAACGACTAAAACTAGACTAGCTCCTAACTAGAGCTTAACTTTTAATCCAAAGGCCTGCGTGTTGAAACAAGCAAAAAGTAAGACTTCTTAACCCCTTCCATCTAGTTCCCGTCAAAATTACGGGGTAAGGTTTCACCTTCTATTTCTAATGCCCATAATATTTCTGGGCTGGAGTGTTCAAAAGTAACAAACCAAAAAGATTAAAAACAATCCATTTTATTTACCCTGAAAATTTTTTATTTCTTATTTTACATATCAGATGGCAGCACCAGTCAATTTACAATGTAATTGGGGATGGGTTTTTTAAACTAGATGTGGCAGATCAAGAATTAAATGGAAACAGGTACTTTTTTTACTGTTTTCTTGAAAATTTTGCGATCGTTAATGGGTTAAAAAATCACGAACTTTATTTTAACCATGGGGAGGGCTACAATTTACACTTTACACTTCATACCTATCAGCCCACTTCTACATTACGTAAGTCAAAAGTTACCTGCCCGTCCGTGATAGCAAAACTTAATACAGCTAACAAAGAACCACACTTAAAACCGTTCTGGAGATCAACAGTGCATGCTCTGGGATATCTACCCGTTAATGTACTTACTAATTGCCCAAGATACTATTTACTTACTTCTATACAGTGCAAAAGGCAAGAGGTGAAGCACCGCCATTTAATGATTTTTATGTGCAGACAAGAAAACGATTTTATCATTTAAATATTCAAAGAACCATTAAAAAAGTTTGCTTTTCATAAATACATTTTCATTTGTTTTCAACACAACGAGGTCATGCAACAATACATCATCTAAGCTAAAGCAATATTTGCTGTCACAGGGGGCTTATTAATGATACTTTTCTTGCACTTTGTTCCAAAAATGTGAAAGTAAATAATTGATGGAGGAAAATCTATTTCTGGAGATAAAGAAAAAAAAATTAGCCACCCAATGAATATCCTCTGCAATTATGTTGCTATTCATTTTCTAAGAGGATTTAAGGAATATCTACTTTTAATGGCGAGGCTTGTATTTTGATTTCAAATATAGACCTTGCATTTTGATGTTTTTTGGGGGGAAACAGCATACGCAATCGTTTTTGAAACCATATACTGAATCTAATCACCATTTTTTTCTGACGTCCAATACAAATGTAAATTCGGGATTAGATTTAAGGACAACTGTACACCGTATGTTACCTAGAGCCATTCATTCGATAGAATACAGTTTCAAGGAAACATTAACAGTCCCACCGCTTTAATAATTACTCAAGTTTAGATATTAGCAAACTTTAAAGACTCAAATTAGTATTTTCTCTCTGTCGAGTTTGGGTTTTTATGACCACAAATTGCATACAATCATACGATAAATACAAACATGTAAGTATGATATAATATATATATATATATATATATATATATATATGGTAGTCCTCTGGTGGTGAAATTTTGAGCTAATTTTTTTTATTCGCTGAAAAGAATTTCCCTCCCTTCAATATATCCTACACAAAATTTCATAACTTTCTGAACAATAGTTTCTACTGCAGACAACTTTAAAGCATGAAAGTTTAATTATGGACACCCTTTATATATATATATATATATATATATATATATACCTAAATTTCTGACTATATATGCATATATATCTACATAAAGGCTTTTATCTATGTGCATAACTAAACATGTTTTTTTCCATATATACCTATATACGTATCTAAATATATAACTACAAGTGTATATTCATATATGCCTACATGTTTACCCATATATTAAGATAAAATGAACATATCCGTATAGTAAAAAGATAATCATGCTTCTTCCGTTTCACCTTTTGAGTATATTGATCCCAGAATCGAAATAAAACCCTGATCGAAATTGCTGAGTTTCAAGTTCCATTCTGTGATTAGTTTATGAAGCTGTTACCTCTGAGATTATTTACTGAACGAACCGTTCGAATTTTCTTGCTCTGTGCACCATAGACAAGCAGATAAATTTTTTTCTTAAAATGTTTTGCTTAGTGCAAGGGGAGATATTCGCGATCTTAGGTTGATTTAACATGAAAGACATCGTGGAAAATATGATTAGCAGCTAAAAATAAGGCAATGACTCATAAATATTTTGAGTTTGGATTTGAATCTAATGGCACAAAAACGAGGCTTGAATTTCATCGAAGTAGGGGCAAGATTTATGCTTTTCTAAGTTGACTTCAGCTTTACGTTTCTAGCAGTTTTCGTATATTTATCTACGAATTATTAATGCTTTATTATATTTAAATAAATCATTACGCAAACCACCAAAATCGGGTTTCTCTACCGTTAAACGAAACCACGTAGAATTTCGAGTTAGCCTGGTACTGAATAAAATAAGAATTTAAAATGGTTTATTCGGTTGTGGATGTTTTTCTAGGGAACGAAAAAAATCCGATATTGTTTTTAAAGTGTTTCGGGAGATTTATTTTAATAAAAAACTTGGTATGTCTAGAGAGTATTTCGGTCATATTAAGAACTGGTGTCTCTAACAAATTTTACTGCCGGAAAGTTAAGTTTTCAGCAGTTTAAAATTTCCTTTTGTGTGCACTTTGTTAAAGCTGTGGTAATCTAGATATTAGGACCAGTTCGTCACCTGATTGCAAGAACTAGGTAACTCGATTTTTCAAGTTCTTGAAGATCTCAAATGTTTACTTCTTCCCCTGAGAAAATACTAGTCGTTCTGTTTGTCTAATTATTACACTAGCCAACAGATGGCATTAGGTTAGCAGCAAACTGAGTCTTCTAGTTATTGCATTCACTTCTTATGTAATCTAGCTATAAATAGCCAGATATCTAAAAAAAATTTGTTTTAGAGTTACCTAGTTCTTCAATTCATGTGACGAATTATTTTCGTACGAAAATCAATCGTGCTCCATGGGACTTCTATATCTATATATTTAAGTTGGATTGACAGATCTATATTTTTAACTTTCTAAGCCGAATTTTTGGACAGCCCGTGAGAGAAAACTACTGCATCAGTTGGCATCATTTTGGTCTTAAACGGAGGATTGTAATCTTTAGATCGGTCAAATTTGTTTTTTGTGACGGCAAATTCTATAAAATTAGCGATAATTTACGATTTAAATTTGCTTTCTGCACATTCTCAGTGTCATGTTTATATCTGGCGTTAGATACTTACTAAGCACGGGGAAATCCAAACACGTTAATTTGTTTAATCTGAAGAATCTCTCTAACTGTCTCTCGGCCATTTTAATTATGTTTGTGAGGTATAAAATTAAACCTGACAGAAATTCTTTTTTTCGCACTGTTGAGTAACTATATTTCATTTTGCTGGGTTCAATAGTAATTGTCTCAAGTGCATTTCTTCGTTATTAATTTTCATCATTTTCAAATGATGGGTTGAGTATAATTTGTGTATTCATACATTTATTTATTATCCAATCGTTATGTTAATATACGGTAAGTTAATATGTTTACAGAACTTTTCGACTTTTATCTTTGCTCTGAATTTTATATGCATAACTTACAATTAGTACTTAGATCTCATTTATTCATCTGCTTAACTTTGACACTTTAACCAGGGATACTCAAACTGTGGCACCAAGCTTTTACGTGCAGCCTCAAACACACACTCATTATCAGGCGAGGGCTTTTGTAAACATAATGTTAGAAATTAATAACTGAAAAATACAACACTGCACAAAAATGGGCCATCTGCTGCTTGCTTTGTTCGCTTCCACGCATCTTTGAATCCTCCTATTCCGAAATGAAATATGCAAAGAACGTATATAAAAATCTGATTTCTCATTCTTACCATGATGACGTGTTGAGAGTAAGTTGTTGCAAGTAAATTAAAGCAAAATGGATTTTAAGAACAGTATTTTACCACTTTATCTTCTGTTTTCTAGAAACTACAGTTTAAAGCTTGATAATCCCATTGTCATGTAGAGAAAATATATGCATAAATATATGCATCGACATGAAGGCTTAATGTATATATATATACTAGCTGAAAACCCGAAATTCGCTACGGAGTACATTAAAATTAAATACAACGGTCAATGTATGCAATTAATGCCCCCCAAAAGTATATATATATAATAAGTACGACGATCAATGTATACAATTGATGTAAAAAAACAAAAATTATATTATAAAAAAATCGTAAGGGATATTTTTATAGACAAAATAATGTAGAAGAAAATATTCAAATTAAATCTAATAGGACATAATAAAGAATATAGTACAATTAATACAGTACAGTTTGAGGATAAAATATTTTGCTGTATTTTAATATTTTTTAGGATAATGTCCAATCGTCTGCTGCATTAGCAAGGAAAAAAACTACTTTTATTTGTCTATTTAGTTGTTATGCACGTGACGATGAATTTATTTAAAGTACCAGAAAAAGAAATCACGTGATCTACATTTAATAAATTAAATTCTAAAAATTAATCTTTAAAAATTCACCAAAAATCAAACAATGAAGGTAAATATTCGAAAAAGACTTCATTTCGAATGGAATTTTATGATCTTTCTCGTGATATAAATTTTATAACCCTCAAATTATTATTTTAAATGCACACTTAAAAAAAGTTACAAAAACAGCTTAAAAATTTAATTTTAAGAAATCTAAGAAGAATTTTTCAAAATTCTTTCTTAGTGAAACCCTACACTATAAGAAGAATCGCCATGCAAAATGTCAGCCCTGTAGGTCCAGCGGTTTGGTCTGTACGTTGTATGTCAGTCAGTCAGTCCGTCAGTTACGGAACTATTTTATATATATGTATATATATATATATATATATATATATATATATATATATATATATATATATATATATATATATATATATATATATATATATATATATATATATATATATATATGCCATGTAAAGTTTTAGTTGTGCAAAATAGAAATGTCATAATGGAAATATATCGGAATTATTTCTTAACCCATTACTTTCTATCGAAATAACTAATTTCTATCATTATTTCTTATATTGAATGTACCGATAACGTGTTTGTAAGGATTTTCCGTTTGGGACGACCTCGTTGGTAATATCCGAAAAATTATTATATGTCTTTTATTTATTGATTTTCATTAACTGGTGTTTCTGTTCAGCCACCACGTTGACTGAAGACACCTTTTCCTCAAGTAGGAGGAATCTCCAATCAATACATTCCTTCCAGCCAAATCAGATCAGCATTTGTGCTTCTCTAATTGCTAATCAGTCTTGAGTGTATTGTATCATGAACGGGTAAAAGAGAGTTTCAGTTAAGGAAATCAAAAGGTAAAAGACGCTGACAAGGACCCTTTTTGTCAGGGACATTTAGCGGTATGCATTTGATTGTAAGAGCAGTCGATTTTTCGCTATTGTCATTCACTTTCCTTAAGATGGTCGTAACAGTGATAGATAATGCCGCGGGAAGTAAAGAAAAATCACTAGAAAGTTATGGTGTTATGGGTTTCTAGCTTCAAAATACTTATTCCAATCTTGCCATGAGAGCTATGCAATATCACAACTTAATAAAAAATCTCTTTACCATTTTGCAGTTTAGGAATTTAAACATTTTAGACCATAGTTATAACTTTTATATGTAATATTTATTAGTGTTATAAATTTCACTAAGGAAAAATATGAGATACATTCATATGCTCCTTAATAAATTGTTTAAATATATGAAATTCATATGTTAACACATCGTTCTTAATTTCTGTTACTGATATTGGAATATACAATACTTCACAGAAAGGATTTATTGATTACTATTACAAGAAGAACAAATCATTTTAGTCACCAAAATGTAATTGGCGTTTTCTCTACATAAAAAGAGCGTTGAAGCTAAATAATAAAAATGTTTTATTCTTTGTATCTTAAAATTATACTAGTTGGTACCCGTCAAAACATGACGGCTAGATAGTAAATAAATGTACTAATACGCAAATTATACTCAACACATCATTGCCAAATGTTGAAAATCATAATAATTTGCAGAAACAAATTAATGTGCTTAAGCGGCCTCGTGCTTAGTGAGTATCTAAAGCCAGATTTAAAAGTGTCACTGAGCATGCGCAGAAAGCAATTTTTTTTTTTTTAAATTGTAAATTATCGCTCATTAAACAGCGCGAAATAAACAATTTCCATCAGGTTTAATCTTATATTTCACAAACATGATTATCATAAAATAAAAATGGCAGAGAGAGATCTAGAGAGACTCCTCGGAATAAACGTGTTTATCATTAAAACATGTCACTGAGCATGCGCAGAAACAGTGAGTTTCTAAAGCCAGATTTAAACATGCCACTGAGCATGCGCAGAAATCAATTTTTTAATTGTAAATTATCGTTCATTAATAGAAATTGCGGTTATAAAAACCAAATTTGACAAATCTACAGATTACAATCTTTCATTTAAGACCAAAATGAAGTAAATGGATGCAGTAGTTTTCTCTCACGGACTGCCCAAAAAGTAGGCTTAGCAACTTAAATATATAGATTCTTTTATTTTAAACTAATTTTTTCTTAGTACCTGTAAAAAGGCATATCAAAGAGGCATAAGGTAAAATAATTTTTCAAGTTTGGATATTTTCAAGCTTGAGCGAAAAAGCTATACTGTTAAAATTGTTGGCTAACTTAGAACCAAGGTGCTGTTAAAATTTTTCAATAATTTTTCCCTAACTGAATACAATTGTTGCATTTTAATCAATTTTACCATAAGCTTTTAATCAATTTTACCATAAGCTATATACAGTCTTTTAAACTCGCATTCGTAGACTTTGATTGCATAATATCGGATTTAATCGTCGTGTTTCCACTCGTCTTATAATGTTTTGGATTTCTTCCTTTTTTTCTTCTTCGAACGGCATAATTATCCTAGTTTTGTCCCTGGAGAAAAATGCTATGTTAAATCGACAATGTTGCTCTCCGCTTTTCTCAGTAGTTTCCGTTGTTGATAAGTAAGACTTTCTGAAACGCTTGCACAAAATTTGGCAACATTTTTTTTTTTATATTTAGGATCTAAAACTAAAACGTTAAAATAATTTTATCTTTCTAAACTCTTTGTTTAGTATTGAAATTTTTCTACATGCTCCAATTTCTTTTAAATTCAGCATCTTTAAAATTATAAATCGGATCAGTTTGATTTTTTTTGCTTTTTCCTTTTTTTAACCTTTTGTAATTCTTTTTGTTTCTCAACAGGATCATTTTTGTTTCTAGTTTTTTAATTAGATTTTTAATTCCTTCTTTTAACTTCTTTTATAATGTATTTAACTTCCTTTTACTTTAATACGCTCTCTTTCGTATTGTAATCGATTTTTTTTTTCTCGTTTTTAAAGCTCCTCCCTCAGTCAAATGTCTTTGAACTATTAAAACTTTGTTATCTTTATTTAAATTTTGCTTGAAATTTTGTTGTAATGAACATGAATATAAAGAACAATGCTCAAGAGTACTATGAAGTGTAAAACGGTAGGGGAAACCCTTGTACCTAGGGCCACCATGCTTTATTTAATTAATTATTATTTTACAGCATTTTTACTCATTGGAGTGAGTGACAACATTGTTTCAAATCATAACAGCCATTTTTAATGAACGCAAGAAGAAGCTATAGTTAAAGAGAAAAGAAAGTCTTGATTTGATGATCAAAACTAAATTTTTTCACTTCAATTTGAAGTCTTCTTTTGTGAAATTAAGTGCAAACTTATGTTTTAATGTATAGCAGATATTTTTTGTAATCATTAAAGGAAAAAATGATATAAAAACGAAGTTTGGTTTCTGCAGGTCTTTGGCTATGGAAGCCATTTTTCCAAAAACAACAACATCTTGTACCTAGGGCCATGGCCTCTGGTAGAAAAGAGGTGGACGAAAACTTGGCAAGTGTAGAATTCTCACTGATACCCCCGAGAAAAATGAAAACCAAGCACAATTATTGAAAAAAGTAATTGATAAAAAAAGGTTACGAAATATGTGTTTGAAACAGAAAATTTATGTGGGATCATTAAGAAGACAATGGAGAAAATCATGAAGTGATGAAATAATAAACATTTCTTCCTTTAATACATTGCCTACAATTAACATTTCTTCCTCACAAAGAGTTTAGAAGTTGTGCATGAAAGAAATAATGGATACAAATTGTTTTTTTTTATTGTAAACAACAATTTGAGTGTTTGGAAATAACTGGCCCTAGGTACAATAGTGTTATTGTACCTAGGGCCATTTGTAATTTAAAAAAATTTTTCAATATCATTTACAAGTTTTTTTTCTACTCTTGATGTGATCTTTATTTAAAGAGAATAAATGAAGCACGTAATATATAAAAACGATTTTTATTATTGTAAGTTAGTTATAAGTAAAGATACTGCCATTTGAAAATTTTCTACTCTTGATGTGATCTTTATTTAAAGAGAATAAATGAAGCATGTAATATATAAAAACGATTTTTATTATTGTAAGTTAATTATAAGTAAAGATACTGCCATTTGAAAATAGCCGGCCCTAGGTACAAGGGTTTCCCCTAATTATGAGGTCCCCAACTGCGGTGATATGACGTCATATGTTCTTGCTGCTATATATTTCTGGAAACGGGCGTGTGTCTACAAACTACACATAACAATTACGTTATATAAAATCTATGTAAAGGGAGAATATTTACTAATGTGTGCAAGCTCCCAAATCTTTTAATTCGGATCTTAATGCCCTCGAGGAATGTGAAAGAGTAAAATGCATTGTTATAAATTGTTTTTCGAATATAAAATTAATGTTGCCCTAATGCAAATGTAAATATGTATCGAAATCAAGCATAAAACAATCAAATCATTGGAGCAGACCCATTGTGTGCGACATGTTGCATGTAGAGCGTTCATATAACAGTGAAATTTTAACAGTTTACAAAACTAGGACTAGATGAGGGCTTTAGTCTTTGAAACTAGCATATTTAAAGTGAGCGAGTTTGAATCGAGTGGGAGATGTGAGTATTTCTAGTTACTCGAAATCGGCTCTAAGCTGTAGGTCCCAGCCAGTTTACAAAAGATGTCTCGTGTTGCAACAAAAAAAAAATACCCTAATGAGCTTAACCAACCAATATACCTACAAAACATGGTTATATAAAATATAATTCTATTTTTAAAGTAATTTAACAATTTTGTTACAGCAGAACGTTGCTAATCTACAAAAATATCTTATTTTAATGACAATGCGAATTGTAAATTTAGTGATATATTATTATCAGGGGCAAACTTGCAAAAATCAATTCCACGAAAATAAAGTGTGCGAAATTCCTCGGTTGAATGGGTACTGGGAAATAAAGGTGTAACAGGAAAATCTGAAAACATGCAAAACATGTTTTAACATGCAAAAGTATGCAAATATTTTGGAAGGGATAAAAGGATCATTAAGAATTTAATTTACTAAGCATAATTCAGTTCTTACAATGAAATATAATATTCTACTATCTAAAGTGAATTTCGCATAAAATATTTCGGGAATGAAATCAATAGGTAAATTAGTTCTACCGTTTTTCAGGCACCCAAACAGAAAATGTGATATATTTTTCATTCTTTAGTCTGAAATATTAATTACATTTTCGTTACGTCGAGAATGCAGTCTCGCATTTCCAGAAGAAAAAAAATATTTTTGATGAAATTTCGCTTTTCACATATTAAATTCTAAGAAAGAAAATTAATTATCAGTGTCATAAAGAACTAGCGATACGTAATGTCTGCTTGAATGTCAAAAAGGGGAACATTATGATTAATAATGCAATTTTCATCCGACACCAAAATTAAAATCTGAAAAACAATTTCTAGGAAACTGAGAGGCGTTTTAGGGACTCTAATACTCATAAATCATCAAATATAAAATTCTCTTTACCTTTCAGTTTATGATATTTTGATTTCCAATCATTTTACGTATTTTGGTGTATTTCTGAATATTTTGGTTGGACATTTCTTTGCTATATAGAACAAATTTTGCCAGAGAAAAGCGTAGTATGGTCTAGAAACGTAGTCTATACATTAGGGTGCAGGGGCCCGATTCCTTTTCTAACTAATGGTCTTTCTAAAATTTGAATACGAAATGGGACACTTAAAGTTATTTCGGCAACAATGTAAGGATGTTGTTTTGCCTGGTATTTCTTAGGAAGATGAGAAGTATGTGTTGAAGGTGGTACTTTTAGACGAGCTTGTAACACAACCTGAGATCTCGGTCTGAATATCGAAATAAAGTTACGAAAAACGTCCAAATTAGAGTTGCAAAAGAGATAACTATTAGATATCTCTAGTAGTTATCTCTATATATAGTAGTTATCTGAACATACAGCAGTTATCTCTATATATCAGAGATACTAACTAAAAGATACTACTAGAATAAACTTGATTAGGGTTACAAAATATGACCGGATGTCTCGATACAACCAAATCGAGGCCAAGTGAGCAAATTCCGATTTAATATAGCGAACAGAGAAAACTTTATATTTCACTAATTTGAACAGCAAAAATTTGTTTTAAAAATTCAAATCTGACCTTCTTTTTGCTGTTAATAACAGATTAAGGTTTTTCGATTTGCTACCGACGGTGACCTATCCACTTAGCGTCGTGTCGGTTGGTTGATTTATTCTCGCAGCTTCTATGATTCGCAAAAGCTGGATTTTCTGAGCCTCGCTGTCGTGTTGATTATGACATCGTTGAAAATAATTTTATCTTTGTTGTGCCTGGTGTATTTATTGTTGATAGACTCAAAAATAGCAAAATAAACACGATGATCGGGATAATAAATAGTTTGATCTGTTCACTGTTTATCCTTTAGACACCAAAGTTACATAAAAGGCGAATGGCTACGACGCTAATCGTTGAAATGAAACTTTTCGAGTCCGAGTCCCGTCGCTGGTATGGGTGTCTGAAGATCCCCAGAAATGTCTTTCCACTGTAGGTCCTGGTGTGTTTAGACATTGCGAAACGCGGTAGTATCGCTCTTAATAATCAGCCTTCATGTACCTGAAAAACTGGAACTCAGAGGGTAGTTATCCCTAGTTTATGGGTGGTAGAAATCTGATCAAGGGGTAAAAGGTTTTAACACATTTAGATTTCTGTTGAGCAATAATATTTTTTAGCCCTATCTACAATGTGACAACGTCTTTGTATTGAGCACACGAATGGCTGACAGCTGATAATAAAAAATACCCCTAAGCAATATTAATTGCACATTTAAGCGCGCTCGTACACACATACACACATACATATACATATACTGGGTGATCCAAAAGTCAGGACGAACTTTAAAAATGAATAATTCGAAAACGAGTAAAGCAAAAAAGTTGCGGTTTGCACCAAACGGATGGAAAAGAAGGCGGGTTTTGTGTGGCAACGAAAAAAAATTGTTCTGTTGTCGACCAACAGATGGCGCTGTCGGATTTCTGATATAGGATTATGCAAAGCAGCAAACGATATAACAAGGAGCAACTGCAGCAGGTAATGGTTGTCGAAGCTTATATGCATCGAAATACTGACCATAGTTGAGAAAGCCCTCTTAGTTAAACTGTATTATAAGAATTCGGAAAGTGCCATTGCGGCATTGCGAGCATATCGCTACATGAAGGGTATGCGAGATAGCAAAGGACCAATAACGTCTTCTGCATTGAACAAAATGAAGAAATTTGAAGCTACAGGTTCTTTGGCGTCACGTCCAAGAAGTGGACGCCCCTCATGACAGTGGAGCAGACGGTGCAATCCATGTCGGCGGTTTCTGCACATGGGGAGTGCAGTGCTCGAGAAGTTTCGTGGCAGACAGGAGTGTCGTACGTAAGTGTCTGGAGAGCACTGCGAATAACCCTGAAACGGTATTCCTACAAGTTGCAACATAACCAAGAAATGAAACCTCTTGACTTCGATTCTCGCCAAGATTTTGCGAATTTGGTATTCAATAAGATGGAAGAGCAGCACGACTGGCTTCACACTGTGCTTTGGATAGATGAAGCGCATTTCACACTCTATGGCGCTGTTAACACCCACAGTTGTCGAGTGTGGACCACAGAAAATCCACACGCATTTGTTGAGGTACCCTTGCAACAGCCTAAAGTGACAGTCTGGTGTGGCTTCACTGCTGATTTCATAATTGGTCCATTTTTTTTCGAGGAAGTCACAAAGACGGTTTCAAAACAGCTTCTGTCACTGGTCAGCGATATGCAGCACTGTTACAGAACAACATTATTCCTGAACTGCAAGCGTGACAGGCACTCCAAACAATCACCTTTATGCAAGATGGAGCACCACCTCATATTGCTCTGCCTGTGCAACGCCTGCTACGCTCAACATTTGGGGAGGATCGCATTATCAGTCGATGCTTTAATCACGCATGGCCTCCAAGATCTCCCGATCTGACACCCTGTGACTTTTGGCTGTGGGGATTCTTGAAGTCAAAAGTGTACCGCGACCAACCGGCATCACTAGGAGCACTGAAAGATGCCATCCGCCAAAATGTGTGTGCCATAACGCAAGAAATGCTACTCAATACTGTGAACGGTGTGGTGACTCGTCTCACAGCGGTACTTCTGAATGATGGACGGCACATTGAACATTTACTGTAATTAACTGTAATTAAGCTGGCTTGTAACTTGTAAACATTTTTTCATTTGTAAATCATCTTTTGGTGAAATAAAAAACTATAGCGCCATCTGTTGGTCGCCAACAGAACTATTTTTTTTCGTTGCCACACAAAACCCGGCTTCTTTTCCATCCGTTTGGTGCAAACCGCATCTTTTTTTCTTTATTCGTTTTCGAATTTTTCATTTTTAAAGTTCGTCCTGACTTTTGGATCACCCGGTATATATATATATATATTGATACATTATGATATTGATTTACCTTTTTTCAGAGTGTGTATATCAGCATATAATTATACAACTTCGTGGGCACTTGATTGCTCAGTCATTTTTTTTCTTATTTTATTCACAAAAGTTTCTTAAATTGCTACCAAATGTGGAGAAAAACTATGCAAATTGGTTGCGTGGATAGGAACCGATAGTCGAAACAAAATAATCCTATATACGGCAAGAAAAATTTAACACTTAACTAGTGATCAACACAAAATTTGTTAGCATCACTTACTTCGCTTCGATACGCGTGGGGAATGTCCCAGGGGCAGTAATATGTGAGACAAGTATTTAAAATATGAATTTAAAAGTATGTTTAATTGGATGGTTGGTTCTTGCATGTTAGATCACCATGCACTTGAATTAGTTATCAACGCTGTTGAAGAACTTTTCTTCTTTTACAACATGACCTAATACGTAGGGCGCTGGCATTTAATCCACATCCAATGGATTCAAATTACACTGCTGGCATGTTATATTCTAGGCATCCGAAATCGGCTTTAAACTGCAGGTCCCCGTTCTAAATATCCCTTGTGGAGCAAAAGTTGGCCGTAATGCTCTAAACCATCCATCTTACGTACGACTGCAACATTTTACATTGATTATACAAAACTTCTTTATTTGCCGTACCACTGCAAGAGTTGAACAAAAACAGTGAAAGTCTATAACAATGTATCAAAAAGAGATTATTACGTAGTAAACGAAAAGTCATACGACAACTATTGTTGCTGACGTTCCGAATAAATGAGAGACTTTCTATAAAACACGGAATTCAAAAGCAAAATTACGGAAATATAGATAACTTCTATTTTTAATAATATAAACCTATGAGCTTATTCCCAAAATGTAAAACAATATAGGATTTCGAATTTATTTAAAACAACTAATATTCTGTGTTAGACTAAACCACAAATCTCTTTTATTTTATCCAGTATTTTTATTTCAAAACAAATATTACTGTTTCGAAAATCTTTATTTGCAAATTTTAGAGTTGGCAATTTCACTTCTGTATGAGTTGAAAGCATCGTTATAAAATAAAATGACTATCAGTTGCGTTTTTCACTACAGTACCAAAACATAAATTTTGGGTTGGCAACAAAGTAATTTCAGCTTGCAGAAATAGATGGCGTTATGTTCGTTTTGTTATTCTTCTGCCAGTGTTATAATTTTTTTCCTTTTGAGATTTGGTAATTGGCAATTTTACGTTACTATAGATACAAATTTCATGTAATTTTGTTCAGAACTGTTAGTTTAATATCAATTTTAACATGGAGTGAAAAAAAAAATTTTTTTTGACATATTTTGCTTTTTATTTTCATAATGGCAAGAAAGTGGCTGAGACTCACAAAGAGATATGTGAAGTTTATGGTGTTGATTGCTTAACGATTGAAGCTTTAACGGTTTTTTTGAGTCAGTTAAAAAAACTCTGCGACTGTGAGATTGCTCGAAGCTGTCCGCTCTTCAGCTCCAGTCGCCATTTTTGTATGCTGAGATTTCTGGTCTGCTTTTGGACCAAGTTTTGTACAACAATGAGTAATAATCATCAGTCTATAATAATGGTGGTGGTAAGTAATAATAATTTGTAATATAATTAATCAGGCGAGAGCACAGAATAATTAATATATGTAGCTAGGTTTTATTATGTGTTCAAATACTTTCTTAATGTATGTAGATAATTATTATGTTTTTTTCTGTGCAAATTGTAACTAACGATAAAATTAATTTTAAATAAGGAGAAGAGATATTAAATGCTAATATTATTTGTTTTTTTGTAATTATCTCAGACATGTCTCAGAATGTGTTTTCTCCAATTAACAATTTTAAAAGTGCCACTATACGATCATCTATTTTATTACATGTTCTAATTCCACATATTAGTGATGAAAAATGAATCATCCACAGTCGAAAAAGGATCATGGCCCAGGCGTGGTGAACCAGCAAAAACCATATCGAAAGCTGAATTGCATCAGAAAAGATCGTGCTGTCAATCCGGTGGGATTACAAAACTGTTGTGTATTTTAAGCTGCTTCCAAGCAACCAAACGATCAACTCAAATGTTCACTGCTTATGAAATTTGAGGAAGCAATCAAAGAGAATATTCCAGAATTGGCAAATCGCAAAGGAATGGTGTTACACCACGGCAATGCGAGGCCTCAAAATCTTTAGCAACACATACGAAATTATTGGAGCTTGGTTGGCAAGTGATGTCCCATCCCCTATATACCATCGGATAATCATTTATTTCGAAGTTAACAAAACTTTTTAAATTGTAAAAATTTCAGTAATAACGATGACCTCAAATCGTACTTGGTTGAATTCTTTTCTGATAAGGACCAGAAATTCTATGAGCGTGGAATCATGAAGTTACCAGAAAGATGGTAAAAGGTCATCAAACAGAATGGAAGATATTTGACTGATTTAAGCTTGTTCTTTGAATAGGAAAAATTGAGTTATGTTGCACAATAAAAAACCGAAATTACTTTCTTGTAAAACCCAATATATATTCATAATAACACTGATACATAAAATTGTCAATTGTTGACTCTAATGTCTCAAATAAAAACACTCATGAAAGTCATAAATAAGGATTAAATGTACAAAAGCGTAAAATGGACGTAAAGCTATGTTAATTAATCAATATAAATAATTTCCACTTTATCAGGCCTAAAAGAAGCTTTAATTTGTAGAGAAATTAGATTTTTTTAATGATCGGAAGTCGGGGTTTTTTTTTATTATTATTAATCCATCCAAGCAACACTCAAAAATTTCAATTTTTATATTTTCTTCTTCTTTTAGAATTTTACGCGACAATAAATTAGAGGTCGTGTGTTAAAGACAGGATCTATGAAAGCAATTAATTTTAAATGACCATGTTGAAAAAAATTTCCAACATGAAAATAGTTAATGGGTGTAATGAATTCTAAAGTCAAGGTTCACAAAAATAAGTTACACTATTTTATAAAAAAGTTGAAAAATTGGAATTTTCAAGCTACTTG
This sequence comes from Dolomedes plantarius, assembly GCA_907164885.2. NCBI lineage: Eukaryota > Metazoa > Arthropoda > Arachnida > Araneae > Dolomedidae > Dolomedes > Dolomedes plantarius. The sequence goes on from OU015490.1 coordinate 256,063,125, forward strand.
AATACTATCAGTAAAGTCTGAATTTCGCTGTTAATATGAGAAGTAAAAGCAAAACAGGAAATATATTTCCTAGAAAAATATACATATTCTGAATATATATATATATATATATATATATATATATATATATATATATATATATATATATATGTGTGTGTGTGTGTGTGTGTGTGTGTGTGTGTGTGTTAAGAATTAATTAGAAAAGAATAATAATTAAATAATTTACACGGAGACTTCAGAATAATCAAATTTCTAGCATTAAATCTCATTAATTATCGTATTTTGAAACGCACCTCGAGAAGGGAAATTCCCTTTTTGAACGAACAAAGAGCGAGTCTATTAATAGTATCAAATTTAGCTCCCGCCCATTCCCTATCTTCGGTGTAAACGTCATAAGCATGCGCAATGATATTGGGAGCTTTTGAGACAATATGTAAGTTAAGCAGACCGAGAGAATTTTTCAATGACAGCAGACACACGTTAGGACTGCTCCGCGTTTGAGTAGGGTGGGCGCAACGATGTGCGCTTCTTTGGAACAGTGGTTGTTAATAGATGAAGAAATAAATTTGGTTAAATAGAATTGATGTATGTTTCCTGAATATTGGACTGCCTTCCCCTACTCCATCGGAATACCATTGACCGCAACATAAGTTAAGAGGAGTTCGAACAACATAGTTTAAGTTAACGGGTCTAATACGACGCCTGTCATATATTTATTTATTTATTTATTTATAAATTTATTTATTTATACAGCGTTTGTCAGAAAAATTCTAGAACTGATTTTTTAATTCTTTACCCATGAAATTCAAACGCAGGTAATGGGTGTTATTTAGCCATCTGATATGTGTTCTGAATAAGCATGGCCTTGGATGTAGCTTTTCCACGTAAGCTAACTGGGTGGTAGGGCTATGCTAGTAACCCACTGTTCGACTTGTTAGCGCATTTAGTTGGATGTGACGTACTGGACACGGATTCCGAGCAGACGGTTAATGTTAAGTTTTGCGTTAAGCTATAGGGAACTTCCCTAGTGAATCATGGAATATGTTACAGGAAGGATATACTAACAAGACATTATCGAGATGCCTTGACTTTGAATGGCACATAAGATTATCCCCAAAAGTAGCGCTAAATAGCCAAACGGCGAGGTTATGGTTCATCAGCCTCGAAAAAATTGAAGCGGCAACCTTCGAAAATCAAGACAATATTGATCGGTTTTTTGATGCTACAGGTTTGGTGCACCCTGAATATCTGCCTGAGAGACAAACGATAAACCAAAACTCTCACAATTAAGTGCTGAAACGTTTTGGTCAAGCAATTCGGCGGCGTCCAGAAAACTCCAAACACGGTGGCAGATCTGCATGGATAACCAAGAGACTACTTTGACAAGACCTAGAACTATTATTCGCTAAGTTAAATAAATAATTTTTTTACAAGCTCAGTTCTGGAACTTTTCTGATGAAAATAAATAAATAAATATATATATATATATATATATATATATATATATATATATATATATATATATATATATATATATACACCATTGTAACTGTTATAGCAGCTAAGTTATGACAGAAGCTAGTATATCATGCAGAAAGGGGGCAGAAATGATTGTGGAGTACATAATTCTTGGAGTAAGACTAAAATTCTTTCCTGTTAGACCATAACAATATTATTATTGTAACATGTTACATATGTATGTATCGAAAAACGCATTTTGGGGGGGAACATAACAATGATCTTCGGTAGTATTAGCATGTAAAAGAGTATACAGATCTTGGGCTCTTAGAGCCATTCTGAAATCAATGAAGCCCCGGAAAGGGATCGTTCTATACTGCTGAATGTAATCTGAAGGGAAGACAGTAGCACTCAAATGGCCATCGATCTGTGAGATGATGCTTATCAGCTGGGAATTTCCGGATGGGAATTGTCGAAATCTTGTCTTTCGAAATCAATGTTGTCTTGTATCTTACGACCGAAAGGAGCGCACCGAAAGGTGTGCTCTTTACTAACATTTTGATGTAGTTACTTTTCTTTAAAGTATATTTCTTACTTGTATATGAGCCGCTCACTTGCCATATTGATTAAGTCCATAAAACAGAAAGTGGTGAAAAATGATAAAATAACATGCTTTATTTTTTTAAATTCCTCTGAAAGTAAAAATTCAAATAAATCAAATCAAATCAAATAAATGAAAGTAAAAATTAAGAATGTGTGATTTCAGGTGTAGATTTTATCTGATGATAGAATATTCTTGGATTAATCGTATTATCATTACAATTTTTGCATGACTAAAGGGCTTAACAGTTTTGGGAAGTGAAAAACAAACATTCAGTTCAGTCTTCAACATATTTTTTTACTGCAGAAAAAAAATTTTCATATAATTGTTTAATAATTCAAAGTACTTACTTCTGCAGCAGTTAGACTATAACTGACTCAATTATTTTACCTTTTTTTTGTAAGAAATCAACACTAAACGTTTTACCGTTATCATCAAGTACTTGCTTCTGCGTTTGAATTGCATTATTGCAAAGATTTACTTTAGCGTATGGATTAACTTGATTGACTTCTGAAAAAAGTTACTTGTTATTCTGTTGCCAAAAACATTTTGTCACTTAATGGTGTTAATCCTTATTATTTGGGAATTTTTTTAAGAATGTAAAAAGTTAGGAGTCTAGCAAGTGCTTTGACACTAAAATTTTAAAAAATATCAAAAAGTGGACCGATTTGGCATGTGAATTGCTCAATTATAGGATCACTATTTAATTCATTGACTTACGGAGGGTTTACTCTCCACTATGTACACACACACATTTCATACGTGTGTATATAATATATATATATATATATATATATATATATATATATATATATATATAGTATATATGTAGACCTAATATATTTTTTTAATGAGCGAGTTATTGGTACATGAACAGCGTAAACTGAGATGAATTTTCTATTAAGATAGCAGGAATCAATGTGATGTAACTTTTGATTCAATATTTTTAATTTTTTCAGTTTATCATTGTTTTGAGATAAGTCGCATCGCAGATAATTATCCATAGTTACTGATTTAAAAAAAAACTAGGCGGTCCGTGAGAAAATTTTGCATGAGATTAATATATGATTAATTTTATAGAGCTATTTGTGGTTTGAAGTAGGATAAAAGAAGAACCGCTTCCTATGTATCCATTGTTTAATTGTCAAATAACAATGGTGCGTAAGGATACTACAAAACCGATCACAAAACACCTTTGGACACAATGTTGGAGGTGAAGCATAACACAAAACAGGGGAACATGAGATATGTGCATGTCAAAACACATTTGTAGACAATATTAAAAGTTGAGTATGATATAAACTCGTGGTAAATGGAATATTGACATATCAAAACCTCTTTGTACACAATATTTAACCGTGCGGTATCGACGCATCCAGGGAAAGAACTCTAGGACTAAAAGTCAATTTTTAACTTCGATTTTTAAACAAGCAATACAATGTGTCATTCTGAATTAACAATTCGTCAGAAGCGGAGAACTTAATCTTTGAAATGGTACCTCATTTATCGATTTTGGTCAATTATGAAGGGAGAAAAAGGGATCGTCACAAAAAATAACCTTCTAGAAATAGCAATATATATTCGTTGGTTTTTCCATGCAAAAAGAATAAAGTACACCTACACAGATATTGCCAATAAAGAACCGCACTTAATGAAATCACAGAGTAGTAATAAAAGCAAACGATTTTTATATTTATATGCTCAGTGCGATTGATAATGGTAAAATAAAAAAAGTTAGCGCGCGCGACATCTAGGGAAAGAAATTTTTTTATAATGTTTATACTTCGATTTTCAAACAAACAACAGGATATGTCATTCTAAATTAACAATTCGTCAGAAGAGAAGAACTTAATCTTTAAAATGGTACCCCATTTATCAATTTTGGTCAATTATGAAGGGAGAAAAAGGGATCGCCACAAAAGATCCACTTCCAGAAATAATATATATGATATTTAAATACAAAATGCTCATCGCTCTTTCAAATTTATCAAACGATACATTTTTTCTGGATTGGGATAAGTTATCTGCAGAAAACGTACAGCAGCGACCATATTCATTTTTAGCAATATTTTTAGCTTATACGTTACTTACACGGTTATGATTTTATTCTTCGTTAAGTTAATTATAAAGTATCTTAACTGTAGTAGCTCTAGTATTTCCTACTGCCAACATTTATAAATTTAAAAAATTGTTTTAGAATATAAAATAGAAATAAAACACAGGAATTATTTTTTTTCTCCTCAGATTGTTTGGTCATCTAGTACAGTAAATTCCATCTTAATAAGTTATCCCTTGAATTTGAATAAATTTAAGTACTTGAAAGTTATAAAAAAATTTAATACAAATTTCTATCTATAGTTTTATGTATAATAATTATGCAAACAAGGAATATATTTCAAAATTCAGGAAATCTGAATCTATTTTCCATATATGAATGCAAAACATGTTTAAAATGTGCATTTCACTTTGTAAAAGAAAAATCTAAAAATTTGAGTTATCGAAGGCTGAAGTAAATAATCTCATTCACGCGCTTTCTCACGAGAACTTATAGCATTCTGAAAATGTTGAAATCTGGTCGAAGTAGGAATATTTTTCCACGAAACCTCGATATCGATTTTTTCAGAAGCATTATATATGCCTTTACCCCATTTTTCCTTATAGAGGACAAAAATGAAAATATCTCGTCTAGCCACCGAAAAGTTATTTTTTTCAAAAATTCTTACATAACAGTCCCAACACTGGCTTTACAGGTGTCAGTACTTACTCAAAGATATCACTTCCTGCATATGTTGGAAACTATAATAATTTTTTTTTTGATACTAGGAAAAAATAGGGAATTTTCTCTGTAGGGAGTTTTATGTGCTTTCGTAGTCATAGTAGTTTCAAATTTAAAAAACAATTACACAGATCGTTCATGATGGAAACCAATACGTATAGGCAAATGAATTTAAGATGTCTGAGGAAATTTCTTGAATGATATCTATTTTAGATTAGTGCCAATATTATCATTAACCGAGAGTATGTTGCTGAAAGTTTTGACGTCCAAGATATACAAAAGTTGGACCTGGACAGTCCTTCAACTAATATATACATATATATATATATATATATATATATATATAATATTAAAAACTAGTAATTTCTTAATTCAACACTCTTAACATTTAAAAACTATTAATTCCTCACTTTACTATTCCAAATTACAAACCCTTTATTAATCCCTTAAAAAATTTAATTCCCTTTGGGCATTCGCGTTAAATTCCATTATTACAGCCTTAGGCAAAATCATTCAAGATGGCTGTCTTTTTTAACTAAAGAGAAGCTGCGTGGCGTCACTACGAGTTTAAATCAGTTCTGCGCATCAACAATAACTTTAAACCAATCAACGATTAAGACACACCCGTCTGTCACGTGATGAGATGAACCTTTAAAACTATCTGGTGTTTAAAATTAGACGCACTCTGTAAAAATCGGTTTGTCATATAATCCCGGGCGGACGACTTGGAAAAACTCAATAAAATGCTTTAGATTCAATTGCGTATCTGTGGTTCCTGTGTCTGCGTTGGGAATCTTTGCGGGAAAATGCTCGGTCAGTCATCATGTGGTAGGCGACGTCATCCACTCTGGCCTATTATTTTTCCTCCACGTCGCCTATATTACATATATATATATATATATGTATATATATGCAGGGTGTTGTAAGGTATACAAGATTCGATTCACAGGAATCGAACTTTTGAGTGAATGAATTAAAGAAGCTGCTGGAGATATGCTAATTTTGGCATACGCGCTTAGTATAAATACCTTGCAGCGTGATTAATAAAAAAGGTTGTTGTTAAGGTTGATAGATAAGCGAGAGGGAGCTACGGGGTAAGTAGCTCCAGGTTTTATCCTGCGCTAGAGCTTAGGGAGCCCAAAAGTTTACGTGGCAGTACTGCTGGCTTGACTCTCTGCTGGTTTGGGAGTATTTGCAAAAAGTATTTCTATTGAATGTTAATATATATATATATATATATATATATTCCGTACAAGTAGTACGTATGCTTATTGCTGTAAGAGCAAATTCTATATGTGCAACGAATTCAATAAACATTGTTTCATGTATAAA